>CAEFZX010003571.1:0-11563 GCA_903066825.1 Alfaro cultratus
GCTTTTGATTTTAGTACATGTGACCACTTAATGCTGCACATTCAAAGAATGACCGTTTGCAGTTCTTTATAATCCATAAAATGCTTAGAAAAAATACTGTTCTCATGGGGAGCTTTGTTCAGTAAAATTGGATTTATACTGTAATAGTTCATGTCTTGAAAATTACACTGACCATCATTTGCATTGACCATTTAAAAAAATCTGAGAAAATATCACTTGCATAATAACTTGGAACAAGGTGTAATGAAATACTTGCTCATCAGCTTTCATCTAAACAAGGTGTTTCATTTAGTGAATGGAGTTAGTAAACCTTTCAACAATATTCAAATTTATTAAATATGACCGTATATCATATTTATGACCCAACAACACATTTACAGCATCTCTGACTGAAAGAGCAGAGCAGTAACTGTAAAGTGACAGCCAATAAGAGTACAGGGTCCTGGCTATCCTATTGGCTCTCGTCATTGCTCCTCTGCAGGTAACCGGAGAGGTAACACCTAACTGGATGGAAATGCGATGTAGGAGAGACGGACACAGAGAGTGGAAATGATCAGCGACAGAGCAGAGAAAGGAAAAGAAATGGACAATAAAGGAGCTGGAAATGGAAAAACACGAAAGAGCAGAGGGGTGAAACAGAGAGGTGGAGAGTGAGGGGAGAAACACAGATCCGAAGATCGGGAAAAAAAGAGAGGTAAAGAGAGAAAGGTCCGTTTACCCGAGGAGGCAAAGCTGGAGGAGAGGCTCCTCAGAGACAGATGAAAATAATGAGGACTTTTCTGTCAGGAAAGATTTACAAAATCGTACCAGTGTTATTAAAATTTAAAATCTCCCTTTTTTTCCTCCCCTTTTCTCCATTCCCATCCTCTTCCTCCCTCCCTTCCTTCCTTCGCCTGTTTTTTTCCCTCCTCTTTCAGCAGCACAGCCTTATTACCAGCTTTAATGAGCACCGGGATACACCTCAGTTGTGCGCGCGCATGCGTGTGTGTGTGTGTGGTTGTGTTTGGGTCCCAGTCCCTGGTGCCAGCTCCATCAGCACCCCAGATTCCCCAGCTCCTCAAATGACACACACATGTGTGTACAAATGGAAAACACACAACTGTGGGCACACAGTACACTTGTACAGTCTGCTTTTGATGGCTCTCTGAGGCGGCTGGACATGCAAACAAAAACAAACACACACACATAATTTTCAGACGGATAGATAACACCCCTACCCCAAAACAAAAACAATGTCGGTGAGACAGACATAAACAGACAGGCCCAACCCACCTTCAAACACACACACACACACACACACACACACACACACACACACACACACACACACACACACACACACACACACACACACACTTCACTAAGAGCAAACTTAGCAGCAGAGTTGCATCTCTCAGGCCCTCCCTTATCCGTCCTCTTTCCACAAGTAGACCAATAAAATAAAAATCAATGGCTGTCTGAGCCATTCTGGCTCTCCTCCTTGCAAACCCTGGGAATATACAGCAAGGAAGACAAGGAGGAGGAGGAAAAGCAGAAGGAGGAGGGGAGAAATGGGAAAAGGAGGCAAGGATCAATGTGTTCACAAATGGTTTGAGTGATGGACACGGAGGTGGAGCACTGGTGGGGGTAAGTCTTAGTAACGCCTTGACTTGTTAAAACGAAACTAATTCAAATAAATGTTTCATTGTAGAAGCACATGTGCTCCCTAATATTCACACACCGACTCCCTTTGTCTGAGGCTTCCACTCACTCTCAAACACACACAGAAACTAAAACCGCAGACTGAAATATGATGAAACAAAGGGCTGAAATGGGCCTGCGATTGCCCTGGTTAGGCAGAAAGATGTGCAACGTTTGAAACAAGTGAACGTAACAAGAAACAGGAAAGCCAAAGCATTCAGGAAAGTTGAATCAAGTTCATTCTGCAGACCAGAGATAATGACTTGACCTGTTTGTAAGAGAGATCTGAACCCGACATGTATGCTCAGCCT
Organism: Alfaro cultratus; assembly: GCA_903066825.1. Lineage (NCBI taxonomy): Eukaryota > Metazoa > Chordata > Actinopteri > Cyprinodontiformes > Poeciliidae > Alfaro > Alfaro cultratus. The sequence goes on from CAEFZX010003571.1 coordinate 1,992, forward strand.
ACTGCCCCCAAGGGGGTGTTAAAGATAAATGGTGATTCCCCCCTCACCCCCAAACATCTGCACGCACACACACTCAAACAGAGTTAAAGTAGGTCTTTAATTGGACGCTGTTTACTGTAATTATTTAAAGAAGACCCCAACACCATGTAATTCCCCAAAGAAAAACAACATTTAAGAGCCTGCACACACCAACACTTATATACTGACTGTACAGCGAAGAGCGAGACTATTAGCTTTTATTATAGGCAATCATGCAGCGTGGAAGGAATTTAAATAAATTTTTTTTATGAAAAGAACATGTAAACATTTAGAACAATAAGAACAATGATGAAATAGCCAATATTTAATTTAAAAAAGTAAACTGTTGTGCTGAATCACTTTCCTAATTTGAGGTGCAGAAATCAAACATTTATTGCTGATTTCTGATTTTTTATAATGCCCAAACCTGATGGTAGTTGATTTCTCTTTAAGAACTATAATTTAAAATAGTTTATTCTACCATTACTGCTGTCAGTTACACAAGCATCTATAAAATAGAGTTGTGAAAAATATGAGGGAAGTTCTGCACAGAAACCAACTTCTCTGATGAAAGCAAATAATATATGAAGATGTGACAAATAAAATATTTCTAAACTAATGGATCATAATAATTTACGGCTAAATTTTAGTAAAATAAAAATAATACCAGAGGTTCCTTTAAAGTTACTAATAAGAATATATAAAACCTAATTGGTCAGGTTTTAATTACGAAGACATGGCCTCATTCTTTCCTTGCCTGTCTCCCACTTTCCTCCTTTTCCTTCCAACTAAAGGCAGGAAAATAGCACCACAGCTTTAGCAGTTCATCCATTTTTTATTTGGCTGCTAACAACCACGGCCAGCAGCGGTAGCAGCAGCAGTACAAGGCTAGACTGGGATTCAGCAGTCTGCTGGAGAAGTAGTGCAAGGAGGAAGGGAATGGGGGCAGAAGGAGAAAGTTAGCAGAAAGAAGGTGTAAATTCAGTGTGGGAGGCAGGAACGTGTATGCAAAAGATGAGATTAAGGATTAAAAGAGGGGGGAAAAGAGATGGAAAGAGGAAACTGAAATGGGTGAAAGAGGAATAAGGAATATGTTGCAACTGTTTGTGGAATTTTTAAGAACTTTTCTTGCCGGCAGCAATTTTGTGTTTCTGCTGCAACTTTTCCCTCATTCTGGCCTCGGTGCAGGTGGCTTTCAAAGCTCCAAACACACACAGATCAGTCCCATGACAGCTAACCTTCATGAACCCTCACCTTCTTCTGTCTTTTCTCTTCTGGTGCACAGTTGTCTCATATTTATGTCCCCTCCCTCACACCTTCTGCTTACTTTCTGTTCTTTCAACAGAAAGCCCTTCTTTGGTAACCTTCTCTAATTTTTCTCCTTTTCTATTGTTCCCTGTTTAGGCTGTAAGATGATAGCAGAATGTATTTTTAAGTAGATTTGTACTTTATGAAGGCATGCCATATTGATTAACTGTAATTTTCTGAATAGAGCTTCCTGAAATAATTGGTGAGATACTCAAAGAAAATGTCAACACTACGGGTATTTTATATAGTCACTGATCAGGTTTCTCCTGGCTGATGGCGATTGGTGGTCCACGTCTCATCAACTGATTCCAATTTTACTTCTCGGGTCTATAAAACAAAGAACAGCCAGTTCTGATGAAGGACTCTTGTCAGACCTAGCAGGCCTGAATCAGACAGAAAATAAAATCACTAAATGTCTATTGCAAGTTATACATTATGTTATGAATTGCATTAAGTTATAAATTGCATTAAAGTGCATGCTGTCGGTTATAGAAATTGTAGATAAAAGAAAAAATATTTAAATTGGTCAAGGAGGAGTAAATTTCCACCAAAGAACTTAAGTTTTGAGATTAAATTAATGTATTTACAATAAAAATCTCAGCTGTTCTCTCAAAACTAAAGTTTTTATGATTAAAAGGCATAAAATTACAATAATTTATTATATTATAAGAAATTGTGAAGTAAAGAATTTGAAAGAAAAAGAATTTCAGAAGGTTTTTAAAAACCACATAGTTTGAAATTTGCGACAAAAGCTCTAGACTTCCTCTATAAGGTTGAAGTGGAAAGTTCATGAGATGAGAATTGAGATGAGTTTTTCAAAGTGTAAGTAATAGAGTCAGGCTAGAGTGGGGTAAGAGTTCCTTCCTAAAGACTGATAGTCATTATTAAATTTCTGCTGAATGAAAAGAATGGATACATTTATTACTTGTATGAAGAAACTAACTTTGTTTTGTGTTTACTCCTCGTTTCATAAGATTTTCTAAAGACCAACCTGCCAAATGCAAATGCCATAAAAAAATTGTGATCCTGTGAGAATTCGAAACAGCTGAAAGGTAATTTTTTTATTGCATTTTTTAAATAACTTAACATGACTTGGTTCATAAAAGCACAGTCTTCTAAAATAAATCTGAACACATGTTTGAATGTTAAATTTAAAAATAATAAACAAAACTTTGTTAAACTGTTGAAAACTGACATTTTGCACCATGTGCTAAGGTTACCCCATAAAAAAGACCCTAAATCCCACTTGTATACATTCCATGAGGGCCGGGGGCCAGCTGCAGATCCGATTTCTGGCCACAGTGAAAAAAGGTGAAAGAAAATAAAACATTACCCATTACAGCTGCAGGCCTCCAAAAACCTATGACTTCAATAAATTTTTGCTGTTTGTTCAGTGTCGAAATGTCATTAACGTACATAAATCGAGTTAACGCCATGCTAAACTTTTAACTTTTTTCAAGATAACCTGTCGGAGCTGCTTTTCTTTTGCTGGCTTACTTTTTACAGACAGACAATGTGAATCCATGCTGGAACACCTAAAACCAGCACTATTGTATGAAATATCTTAAAGCCAGTTAATACAACGCTGAACCAATATGTGAAATTAAAACTTTCAGCTCATTTTTCCTTTCAGGGTTAAATTGCTGGTTTAATTGCTGGTGTTATCTTCTTTCTTAAATGAAAGTTCACATACATAATCTCCAAAGCTTTAACCCACGAGGTGCCTAAAACAGTTTTCCCAGAAAAAAAAAAGATCCCAGCTTGCGATAAATGGTTTAAACTCTTTGGTCACAACAAATCCAGTTTATTTAAGCTTCCATGAGAAAGATGAGGACATTAGTATTTATGTTTGTTTCTGTATTTCTTTCTTTTTATAAACGGGTAACAAAGATCCTCTAAATGCTGCTTGTTTGCTTTCATAAAATCTAAATATTTGCTTCAAGTCCCGTGTGGTTTTTGCTTCATGTGTCTCTGGACATACCATGACGTTTTATTGCCCACCGGCACACACTAAGTTAAGCCACTCAAATACACACACCCACACAAACTGGTTGTTTTAAACAAATGCAAAAAATCCAATGTTGGCCAATTCTTGACTATGAAACTTTATTATGTAGTTCAACTGGATTCTTCAATATTACCTTGTTAACAGTTACTTCTTTGAGAAAGCAGTCCCAATAGAAGGAAAAATGGCTTTGCAATGGTGGTACAATTTGAGAATTCTAGTGACTTAATTAAGGTTCAGACAGAGAGTCGTTCACAAAACAAAAACTAACAACAAAATGGAGGAATTACTTCTACTTGAGCTTGTATCTTTCATCAATAAAGTCTCATTTCAATGGTCTTTTTAAATAAAGTGTGCACATTATTAAAAAACTTCCACTGCTAATGCTTTTCCCAAACATTTTGCTTTAATATTTTACTACTTATTTTGTGCTTTTTCATCCATTCACATATCAAAACAGATCAGGAGGTGTTAAAAAAGAACAAAAAGCTACTATGTCTTCACAGATTCCTGTGGTTTTGTTGGTATATTTGAACTAATTATTGGGAGCTTAAATAGATTTGTATTAGCTTTAAGTTAAAGTCAGCAAGTTTTAACTGATTCCTGTGAATTTGAATAAGTTTCTGCCAATTCAGAAGAATAGGAGTTAATTGGTTCATTTCAACTCGGCTTGATTCCTGTACATCTAAACTGATTCTTGTGAACTTAAACTGGCACTTGTGAGTTTGATCAAATTCATGCAAGTTTGGAATGACACCTTTGAGTTTGAAAAGATTTGAACGAGTCTGAACCATGTTTTTGCTAATTTTTATAAACGCAAATGCAACTTTGCATGTTCAATTTTGTGGAGAAAATCTCAACCGAGACAAAAATGACACGAACAAATGTACAAATGTAATGTACATTTAGCAGCCACAAATCACTTTATCCAGCCAGTGAGAGAAAAGAGTAGGAGTGCAGCAAAGGAAGAAGATGTAGGGGTATAATGTCATTCTACAATCCCCCATTTGACACTACAAGGTAGACTTTAGTCAGTCTAAATAATCCATGCTGTTCCATTAAATTTGCAGACAAGCTTCCCTAGTCTCAGAGATGAGAAAGACCCAAGAGTTAGAAGGCAACAGATATGGAGCTTAGGTGGTGGATTAGACTAAACTTGAAGAGGTAGGAAACATTTATTATATTCACCTGATTCAGTGGTTCCCAAACTGTGGGGCGCGGCCCCTAGAGGGGGAGCAGTGCCATTGCAGTGGTGGGTGGGGGGGCGGGAAGCAGTATGGATGAATGAAAAAATAAAAAATAAAAAACAGTTACACAAAAGTGTTTCACTGTAAATATGGCTTGCAGTGTGTTTTGTTGCAACCTGAAGTGTGAAATAAACTTCAGTGGAGTTTGAAAACAAAATATGTGTATAGGTTTATGTTTGGTTGAACAACGTGTGTGCCCAGATAATTTTTTCTTTTCTTATTTGGGGGGGATTTTATTGTAATCCATAGGGGGGCCCAGAAAATCTTTGGGAACCACTGACCTAATTTAAGAATATTTCCCATTTCCAGAACATAAAATAGTTATAGATTAGAAAAAATAGAGTCACCCGGAGGACAGAAATCACAAAGTAAATGTACACAAAAAAGTTTAAATAAGACAACGATCTGCAATAGATACAAATAGATCCCCTTTTTTCTCAATCCCTGAAAAATACCAATCGTGAGTGTGCGGGGGAAGCCACCACTGTGACTGGGATTGTTGGAGAAACAGCAATATCGACTGGTTTCTCCAGCTACATTTGCTTAGTGCTCTGGAGGCCTGATCAATAGACTCTGAGCTCTGAAGCCCTGCTAATCAGGGCTTGGATCCTTGCAGAGTCAATCATCTTCTGAAACTAAAAAATAGAAAATAATAATAAAAGCAATCATTAAAAAAAGGGAAATAAGGTTGGGGGAATAAAACGAAAAGAACTTGAAGGGGCCAATGATGACAGCTGGAGTTTATGGATAAAGATTTTCTTCCTCTTTGTTTTAGAAGTAAACTCATGTGGCATGCTATCTTTCCATCTCAGCTACAGCGTGGGCGAGAAGCGCCATGAGAGATGCAGATTGCTACTTCACCTCTGCTTTTCCTGTGAACCACAGTTCAAAAGTCAAGGGGCATCTGGGTTGCTCTGGGACATTTGGAAATAAAAGAGGCAAATCATATTTGCAAAATCCAGTTGTGATATCTCATGAGGACGCAAAGAGCTCGACTCACATATATAAGAAGGAGGGAGTTCATTTGGAGCAAGTTAACATTATTATTCATGCAGGAATTTAAAGGTATGCCTTTTGAGACAACAGTCTCTAGAGTACTTAATGACCCAATTGCATGAAGTTTGCACAAAGGTGTTTGAATGATCTCAGTCATAAGGGTTATTAATGTTATTGGAGAACTCTGACCCTGTTAACACTTTATAAACCTAACCTTGTGGTGTTTCTTTGTTGTTGTTCTTTTATTATTAAAAGTTATTATTTCACTGCTTTAAGTGAAATAAAGAGGTAATTTCAGGATGTGGGATGCTACACAAAGTCCTTTATTCAAGCTTCCACTTAAATCTTTATCTTCCTTACCAGCCAATGTCTATGTATAAACAGATTTATAGCTTAGATATTATCTTTTGTTTACAACACTGTCCTAAATTGTTGACACCAGGTCTTAAAATAAATGGTTTGGTAGATTAACTGACCACAAATTGTGATTTTTTACTGCAGTTCTCTATTAGTGAGCATGGACTCCCTGACCATCCTCCTCAAAGGTGGAAAAAGAAAACTTGGATTCTTGTCCAGCCTTGTTTGTCAAAGTTACATTTTTAATTCTTTGACTGTAGATATGGGAAGGTTTAGGTGACCATCTATATTCTTTCAATATTTCATTAAGTTCAACCCATATCTGCTGAAATGTGTGGGTATGTTGCAATATATTAGTATCTTAAAGAACTACTTTGCAAACAAGTTGTTTATCTATGTGGTTTTACAAGTTGGAAACTATGAATATATTTTGTCCTAATTGCTGAGAGCTGCAAACATGTTTGATAGTGTTGCTTACGTAAAGCCAAGCATCTAATGAGTTTTATTGCCCAATACTGAAACTAGCTTAGTTTCTGTATTGGAAAATGTTGTTAAAAAAAAAAAAAAGAGTATTTTCTCTGGAGTATATACCTGCAGTCAATGCAAATTTGAAAATTATAAACTTGTACATTCAAGTATTTTATATATTTCACAAGTCATACAGAAATTTCAACAATCATTTCAGTGGATTGAATATTCAACCCTAATTAAAATACAATACACTGAATATGTAGACAAAACATGAGAAGGAACCAATTTGGATACCAGTACCTTGTCATTTTTTCCATTCGTAATTCCCTTCCATTTTCATAAGTAAACCATTTTACAACCTCCACAAGCCATTGCAGATCTATTTTTCTTTACAGTTTATACTTTTGAGGAAATATGGAGGCAAATGTTATAAAAATGGCAAAAGTTTTCATAAAATTCACTAAGGTTTTTACCCTGAAAATGTTGTACACCTGTAACTTGTTGATAGACTGAATTTCCCCTTTAATGGACACATAAAAATCATTCTATTCAATCTAATTCCTATTTGGGACTGTCAGCTGTTCAGAAATATAACAGATTCTGGTGTGTTAATAACTCAAAAATAGCTTTGAAGGACGATGAATGGCCAAAACTGCCATGACCAGGATCCTGGATTACAGAATATATAGCCATATTTACCAAAATGTAACTGTTTTGCACAATACTAATGTGACAGCTGGAGTTAGAACTAGTTCCTCAGAAGTGTAAATGTGCACAACATTGACACCGATCACACAAAATAACACAAACTGGACATAATTGTTAAAATAGCTTACTTGCTAGCCAATGATCCATGTGATTACCATGTTCCTGAAACTGACTGTGAGCTGGGCTTCAAGTCAAATAAACTCTCTGCAGTCTCATGCACATCATAAGCTCAGTATGGAATGCTATGGGAAATTCATGGGGGACCAATCCATCAAATATTAATGATCTAGCAGAGCGAAGCCAGTTTTCTAGCAACCCCCCCAACTGATATCTATGGTCACTGCCAGTCGGAAAGAGTTTCCATAAAAAAAGAACAACAAAACAAACCAAACAGAAAAGGAGAAAGAGGACAAAGGGTAAGAAAAGGCAATAAAGATGTGTGTGGGGGTTCAATATTTTCTTTTAAGGGGCCAGAGTCTGGTTACCTTTAGTGCAAACAGAGGTTTGATACATAGGTCCCAAGGTGTAAGCACAAACTTGTACAGTGTGTCATTGCTTTTTCTCTTTCTCAACACTTTTGTTGGACTGTCAGTTGGCGAACTGGGATTATTCTATCCAGAGACAAAAAGGTAAAAAGAGAAATATTTTCACTGACGCTGAGGTTTTCAGTTCTTTACTATCTTTATGATAGTAAAGAAAAGTGTTTATCAGCTTATTTTAAAGCCAAAACATGTAAGTCACTAATAAGAAAAAGCAAGGTTATACGTTTTATTACTGTATTCATTGAAACTGGACATTATTGGTGCTAAACAGAACAAAAACCATAACAAATAATCATGCAAATACTCAGAAATCTGTAGAACTAAAACCCTTGCACACAGACAATGATGAAAATATTTAATCTGCTCATCAATAGGGTCTTATTCTCCATCTCTTCCACAACCCTCGCAACAACCCCCTGAAATACCAACACCCACCATAGCTGCATAAGTGGAAATGCAGGGTCAGCACCCTCCCTTTTGGCCTTGCTGACCAATAGATATTTTTATAATCACCTTCCTTCTACACTTGCAGGCCTACAACCAATGGATCCCTCGTCCATTTTGGCCCACTGCCTCTTCCCTATACCGGGGGCTTTACGGAGCGGAGCTGCTTCGATACATTAAAACTGCTGCCCCATGATCAAACGAGCAAATACCTCCCGGGTCAGCAAAGGGCTGCCCCACGTCAGTTAACAATGCAGCATTTAAACATCAGTCGTATGCAAAGCGGCCGATTCGCAGGGGAGGAGATGTGCGGCAGGAGAAAGCGGGGAAGCAAGGTCTGGACTGGAGAGATAATGAGCGCAGGAACCGACAGGAGGACATCAACAGCTATTTAACGGCACCGTGTCAGCACCTACACAGCTTTATGATAAAAATACAATGCTGCGAGGCTGCATCAATATTATAACAGGGATGAACTAATCATTGCGCATTTGTATTTTATCATTGTTAAAAAGCAGACACAAAATTACATGTGCTTGATTCTGGCGTTAGTTATGTCTTTTGTGCTATGTAAATTATACCTACATCCACATTCTTAAATTTTGACAATAGGAAGTTACTCTAAATCTGCATAAAAAAAAAAACTATTCCAACAGAATAGAAAAGTTTTACCTCCACCACAGACACTTGAACTGTATCAGTGAGGAGGACAATATTAAAGATTTTTGACAGCTATAGGATATGATTATTTCACATACTTATGGTATTCTTTTGGCAGCCCGGAGGTCTATTCAGGCCAACACAGATGCAAGGCCAGACTGAAAATGTACAAGCACAGGTCATGTTTGCTCAACAGCATTCACTCAGACCTATGTCTCGGGATGTGAGGCCAGCACAGTTTGCAGGAGCGCAAATGTACATGTTTACTTTAACATTTTTGACAAGAATATGATGCACCTTTTAAAATGTGTAGGACTCTTTAATCATGCAGCAAAAGGGTACAGAAGTGTTTTTTTTCCAGCTGTCTCCCTCAGCCTACTGCTTGGTTAACCGGCTGACCTGCTGTCAAAGGAGCCTTTGTGAGTGCATATTGGCGGAAGGCCAATCAGATCCTCTGGCTTGTCTGTCTCAAGGAGGAAAATGGCGCCCCTGGTATGCCATCAGCAGCAAAAATGTGCAGACTGTCTGACTTCTGAGGCAGCCTTTGCTTGCTGTGGCCCTTTCCAAAACTATGCCGGAGGTAGTACCTGTCTGGCCCGCAGCCAGAGGGAGTCGATCTGTAAAGGCTGATGGTTGTTTATCTGTTTATTCATTTACACCTTCCTTACATGGGCACTTTAAAACGTTTTTTACTACTTCATATCCACTTCCTCAGGTTCCCCTCTTAACTATAAAAGGCACAACATGGGAAACAAACCCTGTTACTGCAGTTTAAACTTACACAAAAAATGTTAATTATAATTACATTTATGTATA
>CAEFZX010003579.1:0-42544 GCA_903066825.1 Alfaro cultratus
AATGGCACTGCGCCCCCTCTAGGGGGCGCACCCCACACTTTGGGAACCACTGACTTAATCAATTTTCCAGAGCACATTTGTTTGCAAACATCATCTTGTGAATAAAGAGGATTAGTGTCAGTGGTGATCCCACAGTGCTGGGGTTAGTCGTGGAACTTTCTGGTGTGTGTGTGTGTGTGTGCGGGTGTGTGCGTGTGTGTGTGTTAGCAGCCGGCGTCACGCAGGGTGGATGCACGGCCCTGCTCTGACGCAGCTCGCCCTCTTGCAGCCGCTCACTCCTAGCTGCTGCTGCTGCTGTTGTGTGTTTAAACCCTACAGCTGTGTTGACATGAGAGGCACGCCATGGAACAATGAGTCCAAAGGTCAAGAAGGCAAAACGTACAACAACAGACTGAGCGAGTGTGTGCGCTTTGAACAAGTGTAATGTTGCCTGTGATTTTCAAATGCTGGGAGGCTCGACCTAAAGGCTTGCTTTAAAACTACTACCCGCTATTTATAGCTGCAGCAGAACTCATTTCTCTGTTTCCCTGGTAACTCCTCTGTGGGAAGGTTCTATTTTTAAAACCACCACCCCATATTTAATCATTTATGCTTTGCAGGGTGACTGGCGATCCAGTTTCCTGTGGAGGAAGCGGAAGGGCAGTGGGTGAGGGGAGAGGAGTTGGGATTAGAGGGATGCGTGGTCTCGTCTCCTCTCTGTAGTTGGCCCTGCAGTTTCCCATGTTTCATCTGATTTGCATTTCAGTCGGTCGCCCCCTCACGTCCCCCCCCCTCTTTTCCATGACATCCGGCATCAGAGCACAAAGCAAGCACCACATGTCACCACGCTGCATCCCGCAGTTTTCTTCATTTGTTCCAAGAACATGAGCTTCAATTGATCAGAACTGAGCCACTCTGGGTTTCTAATCCATTGCTTAACTGTGCACCATGTCCCACTGTAACAGTAAAAACACTTTGTTCTGTTCCTCTTGCATTAGCCTTCAAAGTTGTTCCCTTAGAGGTTAATGCAAAGGAACAACTTTGCATTGTCTCACATGTTCCAGGAAGCAGTTGGAACATGCTTCCTGGGCCTTACCTTTCTCGGCCTCCACATAGGTAAGGCCCTCCAGACCGGAGACATCAGACTTTTGCTCAAGCTCTGGTTCCGCTCTGAGTTCTGCTCTGCAGTTGGCCGGAATGACGGGTTGAATCAAGCAACTGTCCAGCCTCTCCTGCTTGCGGTACAGCTGGTGACGTAAAGACACACCATTGCATCCTGGAAGTGGGAATTGTGAAACAGGAATCTGTTAGGTTGGGTCAGAGCTTCTACGCATATTGAGTCAACTCAACATTAAGTCAACAGTCATTTCTCAGAAGTTGCATAGGCAGTGAGATAAAAAGTCCATTCCGCTTCAACATGATCTTCACATCTCATATTCATGACACTGACTTTTTATTCATCGCTGTGTGAATGGATGAATGAATTTGGGGTCGTCTGGACTTGATAAACTACTGTACAAGAACTGACCATGTAGTATTTTATTATTGTATGTATTAATTGTCTGTTTCTCTCTGCCTGAAGCACTTATTTTATTGCAGAAGAATAAACCTGTGGTACCTTTTGCTTCTAATCAACTTCTTTTCATTTGTTTTATATGAATCTGTTCACCAAAACCAGTCTCCTGCTCTCAGCATCATGTCTGCTGTTGTTTCTTACAAGATGCCCTTGTTTGCACCAGAGACTGATTTTGTGACCTTACCTGAACTGACACTCTGCACATGGGACGAATGGCAAATAACTGTCAAGCAATGCAAAGAAGAAGACCTTGGTTTCTAAATGAGGTTGTTGGCTAGAAGATAACGCTGATTATCGTATCAAATCATACTTTGCTGGCCTAGTTGCTGCTTTTATTGTCTTTTTAATAAAGCACCTGGAGCCACGGCTGCATTTTTTTTTTTAGCAGTTTGACCTTTTGTTGTTTCTTTAATCCTCCCAGGAACATCATGTTGTCAGTCAATGTTTAAACAGCCTAATTCCGCCGTGGCTTTGTTGGCTTACCCCGTGTAAATATCATCTGTATGCCTTGTCTAATTAACGTCCAGTTAACAAGTATATCTCTCTGTACTGCAGGTTCGATCAGAGTCATTGTCTGAAAGCGGAGATGTCTTCCAAAACGCCGAGCTCCAGTAGCGTCTCTCAGGCCAGGCGGACGGTGCAGCAGCTGAGGAGGGAAGCTCGCATCGACAGGATAAAAGTGGGTCCATATTGGGAATCAGTCACACATATCTGCTCTATCCACTTAGGACACATGGTGTCTTTGTTTTTTCCTACGCATAATCAGAAATGTTTAGGATTTGTTTGTATTCCGTGTCCTCTTCTCCTTACTTCACACTTATGCTCTACTTTGCATTGGGTCGCTCAAATAAAGTCCCAAAAAGCAACTTTGGAGTTGGAATGTAACAAAGTGTGGAAAGGCTCAGTGTGAATGCTTTTTTTAAGGCGGTGTGGATTGATTGGTGTGTTTTTGCAGGTGTCCAAGGCTTCATCAGACCTGATGCGCTACTGTGGAGAGCATGCCAAGAACGATCCTCTCCTTATGGGCATCCCGACCTCAGAGAACCCCTTCAAAGAAAAGAAGCCTTGCACCGTTTTGTAGCTGAATACCCAAACTGTTGCTTTTCTAGACTCTAATGTAACATGGCTGTTAGTAGTTTGAACAAACTTGCCTAAAAGCCTCGGTGGTGGTTGACTTTTTTCACATTTACCGTTTTTTTCCCAGATTATAAGTTGCAGGGTTTTTTTCCATAGTTTGTCTGATTCTGCATCGTATAGTCCAGTGTGACTTGTGTATGATTTTTTTTTCTCTTTTATTTCTCTTCTTGTAGTTTTTTGACTGATGCTTTAAATGTTAATTCATACTGACAGACATGAACCAAGGGTTAAACAACACAGTTTGCAGCTGCGAGGAAGGGAAGGTGACCAGACCTGGAGAAATGAGTGTGTTGCCTCAACAACATGTTCTGAGTCTTGTGAATGGTGTAGTTACATCTCTATGCCCTGAATGTTGCCAAGGAGATGACCATATGACTTTGCAGGTGGGTCTTCTTGGTGCAACAGCTTCAACCGCCTCTCTCCAGGCGTCTCCGCTCCGCTGCGCATTTCACCGCCTATGACAGGATAATCTGACGAGGTGGCACGGATCGTCAGAACATTGGCAGAGTCGTTTCTGAGCACCTGATTTATGGCACAAACATCGGTGCGTCAGAAACTGCCAGCAGACTACCGAGCCAAAGTCCACCAGTTCCATGAGTTTGTTAAAAAACAACTGGAACCTTTCATCAACATGGACGAGGTCAACCTTATACTGCGAGGCAACTTACAGTCCGGAAAATGTGGTACCTTTTAAATGAAAATAAAACCAAAGAACAGGCAGAAGACTGAAATTTTCAGGTCTAGGTATAATTTGCATGTTAGCCCAGTGGTGACTTCACATTTCCTCTGTGGCAGCAGTAATTATTCATCAGGCAACCGCCTGATGAATAATTACCATATCATACCAACACAAGACCCTTAACTCGTTGGGTCAATCAGATAGAAAAGCCTTTACCTCTTAATTTCATCATCCCTGCTTGAGGAAGGAGGGAGTTTGTGCTCTACTGATAAGGACCATTCAAGGTAATGTCGTCCTGTCAGTGGACCAACAGGCTGCTGCCCATTACTGCATGACAAATGGAGACGGTGAAGCTCTGTTGCTGATGATGGCCAGCAGTTGCCTCAGGCAGCCACTGACTAACAATCACAAGTAGAGATCATGCTTGGTGTTGTCCATGTGTAGGTCGCTCCAAACAGCAGTGTCCATGTGTGTTCCATAGAGAATGTGGATTCATTCCTTAGTTTATAGATTTTTTAAAAGGAAAAAAAAAAAGATTTCCCAACCCAACATGTTCTATGACGGGCTGATGTTGAATCGTCAAAAGGATAAAAGAGAGCAGATTTCCTGGAATACATTCTGCTTTTCTGTTGAAAGTCTTGCCGTGTTGCAACCTAAAAGAAGCACAGCCACATATCAACATACCGCTGTGTACAGAAATACTGCAAATGATTGGAATAAGAGCCCATTTATTTCAGGAACTTTATCTTTAAGTGAAACAATACATAGATTAACATGTTTGTTATGATGATTTTCCACTTACAGTTAATGAAAGCAAGACATTTAAAATTAAAATATTACATCAGACAGATGAAAAATATATTGAAAAAACATTGAGGAAAAGTAGGTTTAGTGCCTGCTTATTTTCAAAAGCTACTTTTAATCTGAAAAATGAGATGTGTCCGGAAAAATATTCTAATTTACTGAAAATGTCTTTAGGAAATACAGCTGGACTTTTCTTTGACAGTATTTCAAACATCTCACCGATGCTGAATAGACTCTCATTATCAGTTCAGTTTTAATCTGAACTCAGAGAGAAGCAGGGCAACCTTTTTTTTATTTTTATTTTTCTTTTGATACTTTTCTTTATGTCCTGAAGTAAAACACAACCCTGCTGCGTATTTTGAATAAAACCTGTGGTTCTGATGTTTGCTTCCAGCAGCATATTCCTATTTATGGGAGTATTGCTGCCATTATTTTTGGCTCTTTTCTTTTATACATTTTAATTCTCCTTTGTGATCTCTTCACTGCTGGGTTACTGGACTGTGAAAGCTGGATTTAAGATGACCGTTATACTTAGAGACATTCTGTGCTCTTATCTCCTTCACTGTTTCAATTAATCTTTAATTTGTTTGCTGTTACAGTTTTACTTTTGCCAGAGTCTTATTCCTGAAGCCAGACAGCTTCAACTCTGAGCTACATTTTTTTTAGTCACATAAGTGCTTTAGGCTGATACTGTGAATAATGAAGGCTTTAAGTGAGTAGTTTGCTTTTCACTGTGTAATGGATTATTGCTTATTTGTGTCAATAAATACGGATCCCATTACGGATTTCTCCTGCTTTGGATTTTATTTATTTATTTTTTTGTCGTGCTTAAACTATTCATGTCATCAAGTTTTAAAATCAGACAAAAATAATGTGGGAGAACACAGAAATTTGTTGTCAAAAGATGATTTTAGTTCTTAAGGGTAAAATCTATTTAAAAGAACCTGGCCCTATTGGAAAAATCAACTGGCACATTTTGAGTTAAACTTGTTTGAAAAGCTGAAGTTTTACTGAAAGATCTGAGAGAGCAACACTGTGATTCTGTGAGCTGAACTTTTTGGAAGGTACTTCTTGTGTAAACAATTTTGGAGAAAAAGAAAATCTGCTCATCTGTTCATGATCTTCAGCTCAAGTCGCTGAAGTTGCCGTGGCTACTTGGCAAGTTAATCTAAGCAAGTCTAGAGGGAGACTTGCTTAGAGGTAGAAAGTCTACCTCTAAATGGCTTTGAAAAAAGATTAGATTTTGGAGGAGTCTAGCCAAAGTAAGGACAATAGTTCAGTGGAGATACTGAACTATTGACTTTAACGAGGCCATTAGAAGAAGTGATTGAATTAAAAGAATCTTGTAAAGAACTGCTGAGCAGACTTTCACCACAGGAACGTAAAAGAGCCGTTGGTAGTTTTTGTAAAGTTGTTGCTGCCCAGCGTGGCAAACTAAACGTTTAGAGAGCTTCTGAAAACACGTTTTGACTTTTTAGTCAAATGTCCTATGTTAAAATAGTTTTTATAATATGAACTATTCAAGTTAGACAAAAAAAGAAAAGAAATGAACTATGTGGGCCAAAACTTTTTCATGGCACTAAACCATAAATAATTTGTCTTCTATCTTTCTCTGTCTGCAGAGTACATGTGTCCATATAATGTTGCACATGCTCTCATGGTACTCCACCATCTACATTCCTGGACTGTACTGACTGATTCCGTTATTTTATGATTTTATTAATAACCCAGTTAATTTCATCTAGTCATCCATCCATCCATTTTCTTTACACCCTTGTCCCTAGTGGGGTCAGGAGGTGCTGGCGCCTAGCAACAGCTAACATGGACAGGTCAACTCGCCAGTATGTCGCAGTTCATCTAGTCATGTGTCTTCATTTTTTTTGAGACAAATGTATGACCATATAAGTGTGACAGCTGTGTTGGCTTTTTTTTTCAATAAAATCCCAGTGGAAGACATTTTTATTGAATTAGATTGTCTGAAATCAACACAGCGGTAAAATCTTAGCCAAAGGAGGAGTCTGAAAACTTTCTGTTTTAGCAGCATAACGTGTCCACCTGCTTTCAACAATCCAGGTACAATCCAGTCAGTTTTCTAGGATGATGGAGCACCATGTCACCAGGCTTCAGGGATAAAAATGACTCAAAGATTGAAGCATGGGACCTGTGGTCAGGAAACTCCCCAGATCTTCTCCAGAAGTGCATCTATTGTAAGTTCTCCAAAAGCCAAAGTTGACACATTGTGCAACTTCAGGCAATAATAAGATATGAATCAGTCATCATCAGACTGGATTTAAATGAGACACTGATATGCAGCATGCAGGAGCAAATCTCACAAGATAAAGGAGAAAAGATATTGAGTCTAATTGGTCTTTAAAAAAACTTGATGACGCGCTAATATGAAACTACCGGAGTTGTAAAGTAACACGCTACATTTACTCAGTTACATTTACTTGAGTAACGTTTTAGGTGAAAAATATGAACTTCTGGGAGTATTTTTGCTAGGCTGTACTTTTGACTTTTACTTGAGTAACATTTTTATGAAGTATTGCTGCTCTCACTTGGGTTCTCTGCCACTGTGGCTAACCTCACTGAATGAAGACCAAACATTCACTATGCACTGACACTTGCTAAAGTTTCATCAGTTTTATATTGAAAGAAACAGATTTTGATTTTTTTCCTTTTACCTCATTTTTATATATTTATATCTTGATCTTGGTCTTTAAAATATCCAAATTTCCATATAACTTTACATAAGTTTACATTTTGGTTTGATAATTGATGTTTTGATCAGTGACTCAGTACTTGAGTCGCCTTTCCAGCCTTTTTACAGTTACTTGAGTCATTTCTTGGAAGACAAATTTTTTTACTTGAGTAAATAAACGTTGTGGTAGTTCTACTCTTACTTGAGTACCATGTTGTTGTTCTCTGCCCTCCTCTGGAAACTACAAAGCCCTTTTAAATGCTTTGGTCAGGCTGTTGAATATTGCTGCCTCGTTATCTTGCTTTCTACTGATTTCTGGAGAGTCCTGCATTTCTGAACTTATTGTCATAAAGTTTTCCATTCACCAAAAAACAACAACAAAAAAAACAACAAAAAACCTTATGGTTTCATTCTCTAAAAATCTTAAATGATTCAAGTAGAACCTAGTTGGAATGATGAACTTCCTGCTTTTATTGTTGAATTGAACTGAATGTATTTGAATTGAATAAAAAAATAAGTTGAAAAATTAAATTAAAATGTGATATGAGTTAGAAAGCTATACAATTCCAACAAGTGGCAGATATTTTGGGATGCAAGTGCTTGTGCAGCACATGAACCACACAGTGTTTATTGTACTGTACTTCTTGAACATCATGTTTATATACAGTACAGACCAAAAGTTTGGACACACCTGGTCATTCAAATGGTTTTCTTTATTTTCATGACTATGAAAATTGTAGATTAGATTGTAGAAAAACCTGACAGGGCTCACCTGTGAAGTGAAAACCATTTCAGGTGACTGAATACCTCTTGAAGCTCATCAAGAGAATGCAGAGTGTGTGCAAAGTAGTAATCACAGCTAAAGGTTGCTACTTTGACGAAACTAGAATATAAGGCGTATTTTCAGTTGTTTTACACTTTTTTGTCTAGTACATATTTCCACGTGTTAATTCATAGTTTTGATGCCTTCAGAGTGGATCTACAATGCCAATAGTCATGAAAATAAAGGAAACTCATTGAATAAGAAGGTGTGTCCAAACTTTTGGTCTCTACTGTACCTTGTTCAAATCAATAGCCCTGAGCTGTCTTGGGCAAATAGATTTCAGAAGGGCACTTTCCTGTCCAGAGGGAAAAGGGCATGTAATGTTTATCTCCGTGTCTTCAGATCTCCATCAGGGCTGAAACGTTTCCGCCAGCCTTCCCCAGCGATGCATGATTACAATGGTGGTGAGGCAGCGATCAGCCGCAGCTCACTGTGTTCAAACAGGTGGGAAGGCCAACAAGGTCAGGCACACAAACATGTTTGCTCTAATTTCCCATCCCAAGTGTTTATGTGCTGCTTGTTATGCAATCCTCCCCCCCACCTCCCCTCTCTGGCTCCTCAGGTGTGAGGTTACACTTACAACCAGGTCAAGCCGTATTCTGTGCCCCACATCGATGCAATCCCTCCTCCAATCAGATGCTGGATGAGGTTGGGTGTGTGTGAACTGGATTTCATGCATGCTGTGGTAAGCTAATAATCCGCCGTCTCCAGCATCTCACCTACTTCTTCCTCTGTGGCTGCTCCTCTGACTAACAGGAAGGAATTCCATGTATGTGTGTGTGTGTGTGTGTGTGTGT
Source organism: Alfaro cultratus (assembly GCA_903066825.1). Lineage (NCBI taxonomy): Eukaryota > Metazoa > Chordata > Actinopteri > Cyprinodontiformes > Poeciliidae > Alfaro > Alfaro cultratus. The sequence continues at coordinate 8,497 of CAEFZX010003579.1, forward strand.
GTGTGTGTGTGTGTGTGTGTGTGTGTGTGTGTGTGTGTGTGTGTGTGTGTGTTTTTCTCTCGTCAGCTTCCGTATGTCATCTCAGTCAACAAATGCTGGTATTTCTGGAACGACTGTCGTATTTCTCTAGAAGTGTCTCAACTCCCGGCCTTCATACAGAAACTGTCTGAACTCTGCAGAGAGGCAGCTTCCACAGAAATGTTGAGAAAGTATTAAAAAAAACACACAAAAAAGAAAAGTGGTGTTTATGCAAAGTTTTATACCTTCCATCACATTTCTGCATTTTGAACTTTGCACATCTTATTAAACTGTAGCAAACGCTTCCTGCAACCAGAATCTGCAGCCTACGGTCTTCACCCACATTCCTCCGTGGCTCCCTGCGTTCTGACCCAGTTCCTCCAACAGAGACCTGCTGTCTTCTGCAGACTGACGTCTCTGCACCCCCCAGGCCCTCCACACACACCCGACCCCCGCCCTCTGCCCCTCGTTGCCAGTGTGTCAGCGGTCAGAGGGGAACGCCTCTATTCACTGGGCTTATTTTTAGCCTCAAAGCTAAACTACTGTACAGCTCCAGCAATGAGGGACCTGAATAGGCCTGACTCATGCGGCCACTGTCTCGTGACCCTATGTGTGTGTGTGTGTGTGCATTGGTGAATGTGTGTGTGTGTGTGGAAAAGCTTTGTCCCTCCCCTCTGAGCTACAGGTACTAATAAGTTCTGGTTCTCTCTTTTTACAGCCTCAGAGGGTCTTCAGCTTCAGCTGCTTTTTTTTTTCCTTCCCTCTTTGCTATTTTTATCCAGTCAGCAGTAAATTTAGCTTAGATTGCATTAAAGTCGACGGCTGAAAAGAACATGTTGCCTACACAGATTTACCAGCATTAGTTATTTTTGCTCCCTCTGCTTCGCCTTACAGAAGTATTCCAACCCTTTTTTGTTGCAGCTACAACCTTTTAATGTACTTTAAGTTTTTTACAAATAAAATTCTGAAGATTCTGCCGTGTTCTGCCCTCATTAGTTTCCTAACACTTAAAAATCGTCTATTTGTGTTTAATCTAATTCCAGCTGTTCTGTGTGTCTTCTGGAGCCACAGCTGGCTTTTTGGACCTTTTACAATGACCTTTAGTCGCTTTAGCTAAAAAACAAAAAGAACCAGCTGCTGCATTAAATATTGATGTAGTGACAAATGCAGGTTTTCACAGTTTTAAATTATTTTCCTGCAACATTTGCATTGAATGTCCAAAAGAGAATGAACCTGAAAGACCCAATAATGTGAACATTTCTTAGGTTTTAGGTTGGAATCTGTTTTTTTTATTATTATTACTTTACATCATTTTTCATCACAAAAAGAAACTATCCATCTGCTTTTTGCAAAATTTTATGTTTATCTTTATTTTAAATCCTAAAAGTACAGATAAGATGGTTGTTCTTTAAAGATTACAACAAATTTCCTAAAGTAGATGTCTATTTAAAATTATAAGATGTATTAAAAAAAAAAAAGAAAGAAAGTCTTGTGACATTTGTGGTTTTAAACAGTATTTTTCTGGGTCTGTTTGGTTTGTGAAGGCAGGTGAGTTGACCTGCTGACAGGATGACCGTCAGTTTGGACGAGTGGACAGAATCAGACCAAAGCCTTCAGAAAGTCCCATCTGCAGTCTGCCATGAGTTACAGTATGCAGGCGACAGCCAATGTGAGGAAGAAGGTGGTTCCTCTGGTCACACACGATCAAAATGATAAACATGGTGGTGGCAGTATCATGCTGTGGGGATGCTTTACTGCAGAAGGGCCAGGGAAGAGAACATGGAGGCAGAATCAGCAGCCAGGTTATTGGTCAATTTGTTGCTCTTTTTCTGCATTCTACCTGCTTTCTATTTGTCATTTGAGGTATTTAGGTTAATTAAAGAGAAGCTCAAGACTCAAGACTAACACATTCATGATGATCCAGCAGTTTCCTACTTACAGCCCAAAGCTGACAGGGCTTGTTGCAAAAAAGAACGGGCAAAATTTGTAATCGAACAGACATAAAGTAGGAAACATCCAAATGTAGCTACAGCAAAATGTTCTGCAAGGTCTAGTCAAAGGGTCTGCAACTTTTACAACCCTTAACATTCTGCCCAGTTCGGCTACTTAAAACTCATTTAGCGTCACAAAAGATACACGACCTTTCAGAAAAAGACGACTTGTACTTTCTGATGAGCATCAACAGCTGGAAATGTGTTACAGCATTTTACTCTATTTCTAGCTTTGGAAAGAGAGAAAATCATGGATCCAACTTATAGTTTTTTTTTTAGTTATAAGTTTCCAACATAATGAGAAGGAAAAAAATAGATCTGAAGACATCACGGATACAGTTCAGACACATTCCGTTGTAGAAATGCAATAAGGAAAATAACTGCGTAACACTTTATTGCGTCTATATTCACAAACTTTGGTTCATTCTTTATCAGTTTCAGACAAATATCAAAGGAGCCACAGGCTGCAGACCCCCAGTACAGACTGATGCACTTTACTTTTAATATGCAAACAAATAAAGCCATGCATCCTTTAGCTTCTATGCTACAGTTCTGGTTTATGTACTACAGTGCAGCGTCTCCTTAGCAACATCCTCATTTAAATGGATATTTACGCTGTGCATTAGTCTGCATGCTGCAGGAATCGTCAGACACCTGCCTGTTGAAGCGCCAAGCGCTCTGAGGCAACGACCTCAAAACAAGGCGTCATAAAAACATGCCCTGCTTCCTCCCAGCGCCGCGTTTACTGGAAATCAGTGAGGCAGAACAACCCTGAGAATCTTCTCTGTTTATTTCATTCAGTTTCACATGGCAGACTGCAGCCAAACTATGCACAATAAAATTTTTAAAAAATCATTAAATTAACAACATATAAAAAAAAAAAAAAACAACACGGACAACTCAGAACACGCCGTCCTTAAGATAACAACAGGAGAAAAGTTTCCCTTTTTCTTTCTGTTTTTGGTTTTAAGTTAACAAAGTGACAATACTTTAAATAGCGTTAAATAAAAGCTGAAGAAACAGTTTCTGTTTGGTCGAACTGTCACAGGAACGGTGCCGACTCTCGGCGGGGTCCGGTTCCTGGAGCGTTGCCAGCTCCCCCCCACCCCGCTCCCTTCAGACATGTGCTCCCCACGCCGTGCGCTCACTCTGCTCACATGATGCTGCCGCTTCCTCGTAAAGACACCGCTCCTTTCCCGGCAGAGAGAGAGAGAGAGAGAGAGAGAGAGAGAGGACCGCTGAGTCACTCTTCCTTGATCCTGGAGTTCACCCTGACGAAACGTTCACGTTTCCCGTTGCTCTTTACAATTTTTGCCCCCCCATTGATTCCCTCCGCTGGGTGGTGTGTGAGGGGGGGCAGCAGCAGAAGGAGGAGGAGGAAGAGGAAGGCTTTCCAATTAATGCAGGCGGGTGTTTCTTTGATATTTTTTTCGCCCCCAGACACAAACGATTCTTGACAATATTCCGAGCGGTTTCATCGGTCCGGCAGGTTGATGACTGGCACCCACTGATCCAGGCAGCGGCAGTCCCTGCAGAATCGGTTCACCTTGCTCAGCGCCGGGTCCTTCCACAGGGCCGACTGCGGGTTCTGCAAGTAGGAGCAAAGCAGTTAGATGCATGCTGGGGTTTGTTTTTTTGAACACACGACTCAACAGACTTGCTCACAGTTCGGGGTGAGGAATGATGCTTACCGTAACCAGGACACAGTGCACATCCATGGGTTCCCCTCCGGGCTTCACCCCACCTAGGATCTCGGCCAGACGCCTCATGTTGCCCACTCGCAGGATGTTGATGTCGTTCTCGCAGCAGAACGCCTGGATCAAGGTGAAGTGGATCTGCAGAGCCACGTCCTCCTCATCATCAGTAGCCAGCAGGCAGAGCACCACGTTGTCTGGATCCCTGCAGGCAGGAAAACCACACAAAAATTAATGAAGGTGTGAGTGATCACCTTTCATCATGGATCTTTAAAGAGTGCACGCACACACTCACACATCAGGATGTGATAAACTTACACATTGAGGGACTTTGCAGCCTCGTACACCCCGACAGTGATGCAGCCCTGAGGCAAGGCGGAGCTCAGGACCTCCTCCAGGGCTTGGGCCACCGATTCCATCCTGCAGGGAAACGGGGAAACCGGGTTCAAAGCTGCCAGCAGGCGCACAGTTAACTTCTTAGTGGTCCTGCCTGCAGTTTGTTTGTTCATTTGAATGTGTGGCTGATGTCAGGCCGTGACGTGACGCTGCATGCAGGGTGGAACTGCTGACGCCAGAACAGAACCAGGCTGTTCCAGCTGTGCCCCCGAAGCTACTTTGAAGCTAATGCTAACTAGCCAAACTGAAGCCGTAGCAAAACAGTTGGTGCAACGTCACAATGTTTAAAAGTGAGAAACTTCGACATAAAAGAAACAATTTAGAAACTCAAAGGACGAGAAATGCAAAAAAGTTCGACGCGTAGTAAAAGGAGCTGACCTTTCTACAGAGTTTTCTCCTCCGGTTTCTTCAAAAGTCATATTGCACATCCAGGCGGTTCGGTGTCCGACACAGTCCAGAGTGGATGGAGAGCTGCGGCTGACGGCGGTGCCCGGTGAACTGACTGTTCCCTGTAGTGAGACAGCCTGTGAGTCTACAACTCATTTGCATGGAGGCCTCCCATTGGCTGTTGGTCCGGCAACATGCAAAGTACACGGCCAGGTTTCAACCCGTTCAACACGGGACCTGTGTAGAAACAGCGCCCCCCCGTGGGTGCAATACAACAACACGTGATCGCAGGGAACTCGTGGCCTTTAGACCTGTGATTGTCAGAAAAGATCCGCAGAAGTCAGACGTTTTGGTTAATCACCAACCTCAACTTAAAATCTAAAAATGGCTGCCTAAAATGTAATGGCAGCTGCAGCTAAAACTGTTCATTTGCATTATATTATGGAATATGGATTCGTTTATTCTGACTGTCACTATCCATTCTACACACACTGCAATATTTGCTTTACATTTAGTATTTAGTGAACATGTTTTTGCATTGATCAAAAGGGCAAAATGTACAAAAACCTTCGCTTCTATTTGCTAACAGCTATATATGAGGAGGGTTAAAGAAAACTAATTTAATAAATACACAATTCAATTGTTAATTATATGTACTGAGAAATAATTTAAAGTTTGGTTAAAAGTTTAATAATTTACATGATACACAATTAATTTATATGTCATTAAATCCCTAAAATGAAAAGTTACTGTAGAAGATATATATTTTTTATATTTATATATGTCCATCAAAGTTGAGGTGCTGGTCTTTATGAAGTCCAACAGGTCGGTGTAAGCCCCGCCCATGGCCCCGCCCATAGCCCCGCCCCTGAATGTCAATGGAAGGGTTAACAAGTATAATGATTTCTAGGCGATGCTGTAGGTACAGGAGTTATTAGCATCACCTGAAGGTGTTTGCATGATATCATAATGCAAACTTATAATATATGTATATAAGAAGTTTGCAAACTTATTATGCAAACTAATATAACATCCGTATGTTATATTAGTTTGCATTTTTAGCATGTAATGACATTTGTAATACATTAATTGCCTATTAAATTAAGATTGAATTAAACATTTTTCTATTTTTTCCTTTTTAGTCTTCAAGGTTGGTATTTACATTTAGAAACTGAGTACGGTTCGGTTCAAAATTCAGCATTAAATTAAATTCAGCTTCAGTTCCTGTTGGCCGAAATGCCTAAAGCAGCTCATGTACTGGTAGCAGGCGAGAAGAAAAACAGTTCGTTTGTTCAAATCAATATTTCTCACTGTCCCTAGAGGCAGCCTAACTATCGCCACTCTCTCCTGCAAAGTTTAGAGCAACAGGTTCTAGTCGTATATGGAATACGAACATTGAAATATTCCAGCTGTTCGCTTTAATTTATACTCTTCCGCCCTCTAGTGGAGAAAAGTTAAGTGGACTCAAAGCCGTGCAGTTCTAATTCTTTCAGATCTGTTTTGAAGTCAGTTTCCGTTCCTCCCTTTCCCTGAAACGTTTACCATGGCTGACCTGAGACCAGCCCTCTGTGCGCCGCTCATTCTGACCGTCCTCTACACAACCTTCCTACCGACAACGTGGCAACAGTCAGAGTTTGCAAGTTACCCCTTTCCCCCCAACCCAACAACATGAAGCCACTATCGAGGACCCGGTTTGTCCTGTACATCATGGAGAATGTGAGTGTTTTTTTGTTTTGTTTTTTCTATAATCAACCAGAGGATGGATCCCAGCAGGAACAGCAGTCAGGGCGTGTTCCACAGTTTACCTAAAACTCCCTGAGAACACTCATTGGACGCAAAGGATGAAGGGATTTTCATCGTTAGGGCAACCACAGTCGGTCTAACACACCCTGCTTTGTTCATCTCTAATCTTTAAAACAAAATAATATTTTTCAAAATGAAAACTTTTCCCTTGAGTTTTAATCCTGTTTTATTCTCATTTGGACTGTTTCTGTCACTGCTGAATTGCACACGCAAATTCCTGTTTTGGGTCACAGTGTGTGAACTTTCTCCTCTCGTTATCAGACTGACTAGTTATCAGCTCATGTTGTGTGTTTCTGCTGAATGATGTGGCAGCTGTCGGTGTACTTTGCCTTCCTCTGACATGTCTGAGCTGTGAGTACTGCAGCAACACTTTCACCCCAATTCTTTTTTGTGAGTGGTATTTTTTTTAAATAAGTCCAACTTTCTAAAACTCACTTTGTTCTACTTACAAGGCGTTAGAGTCTAGTCTTAGAGATGGACCAGAGGGGCCACCAGGTGCCTGATTCCGGCCGCCGCTCCTACAGAAAGAAAGACAAGGAGCATTACGCCAGGTCTGCTCATCAGGAGTGGGATCTGAACTATCCTGTGCTGGACCAATACCGGGGTCATCCTGATGCTCGCTACATGAGCCACTTCACCAGCCCACCTGCCAGACCTCAGCTGCTTCCATACAACTCCCAGGAATATGCATATGGATATGGGTGGCAGGAGCATCACAGACCTCAGTCCAGGTCAGTTCTCCGTATAAGTTACTACAGGCAAACATTAAAAATATACTGAATGTTTTGGTTATTTCAGTGAACTCTTTGTATCTTGACATTCAGCAAGCGTAGAAGGTGCAGCGTGCTAAGCAAATGAGTGTTTCCTCTTTATGCCAATAGCAGCATTGTGCGGTTCTGTAAGACCTAAGATTATTACGTTTTTTTTGTAGGCATGGCTATGACTACTCCTCTCAACACCACTGGGATTACCGAGACGGCTATGGCTATTATGACTACTACAGAGGCCACCATGCACAGCAAGGTATCTTGACGCAAAGCAACTCAAGATATTTAAAGTAGGGAGGGCCAAGCAGTACTTTTCATGACAGACACCTAACCTGACCTGCTTCTTCGTTAACAATAATACCATGTACGTGAAAAAGTGTTTCCCCCCTTTCAGATTTCTGCTGTTTTGCCTTTTTTTGCAGCACTTCAAGTGTTTCAGATCATCAAACTAATTTTAATATTAGGCAAAGATAACCTGGACACAATGTGGTTTCTCATTACTTTACTCCACTGTATGTGACGTGGTAATGTCACAGAGTGTATTATAAGCCTGGCGGGCCACCAGGCTTTACTTGCCCCCCGCCATGTTTGTTTATTTAAAAAAAAATTTTATACATCTCTAACAGTGACCGTAAACATAGTTAAAACTTTGTAGTTGACTCATTGAACTGGGCGTGACGGGGTGCGCATCATTTGCGCTGTCCCTGCACCTGGCCTTTGGCCTCACACAACATTATTTCCTAATTATGACGCCTGCTTGTGCACCTCCAGATTTTTGTAACTTTTAAAATTGTCTCTGATGGAAATATTAAGTTAACATCTGGTTGTTCCATATTTGGCAGCTACAACTACCATCAAGGTCTTGCAATAACTGATACTAGGTCTTTTATGCCACTTTTTGAAACACTTTTATTTGCAGAATTGTTTTAATCCAGTTATGTTAGAGGAGTCTAAAGCAGGTTACAATTAAATTTAAATGCAAACTTTAACTATGCCATTTCAAAGATTTCATTTTGTTGTTTGAGCCATGTAGATGTGGACATGCTGGTATTTTTTGAATCACTATCCTGCTGCATAACCCACATGAGCTAAAGGTAGCAAATCCATGGCTGGACATTATCCTTCAGGACTTTCTGCTAGAGAGCTGCATTCATGGTTTCATCACTTAGGACCAGCCATCCAGGTCGAGCAGTACCAAATCAGCCCTAGACCATCACAATACCCACACCATGTTTGACCCACACCATGTTTGAAGAGATGAGATCCTTTTCTAAAGGATCTCATCTCTCTTCAGACGCAGGTTTCAGAAAGTTGCACTTTTTTTATCAGTCCACAGAATATTTTCCTAAAAGTCATGGGAATCATAAAGATGTTTTTGGTAAACATCTTTGGCGTTCTTTGTGGTTGGCAGCAGTTTTTATGACTACCCTCTGGATACCATTTTTTGCCCAGTCTCTTTGTTATTGCTGAATTATGAACAATGACTTTTCAAGGCTGTGCAACACTTTCCATACTGACTTTCTCTCTTTGCATTGGGCTGTGATGTGCCACTTTTCTGAAATATTTAGTCTATTCCATGTTGTTAAACAGGCTGTGTTGAAGTCATTTGTTGGTTATACATGCCAGAAAGTAATTGAACCTGGGTGTGGCTAGTGATTTTGTATTTACCCAGGTTTTTTCTTTATCCTTCTAACATATGTTTGATGACCTGAACTGGTCAAGGCAATGTATCAGTTTGAAAGTTTAGTAAATTCATATCACTGGGGGAAAGCACATTTCCAGTATGACATAGTCTACATTTGTATTATGATTTTGTCCCGAATATCTCACTTCCTGTTGATGTTTGGAAGGCGGCAATCTCTGTTTTCTAATATTTACAATTTTTTGGTAGCAGTTTTTGCAGGTCAGCCTCTCATGTTTCTAAAGACATACTAAACATGCCGCATGCAGCTACAGTATATAATGAAAACATCTCGATCCTACTGATGATGTCTATGCAAAGCACTTGGCTGAAATGCTAGGCTAACATTAGCAAGATCGCTTTCCTCTAGCAGGACTTTTTGATAATATAATTTGTAAACTCTTCCAGAGTGATTCCAGTGATCAGGTACAGACGGAACCATTTCAAAAAATTCTGCTTCATGTGCCTAATCTTTTGGCTAGGACTTTGCTTTCTGCATTGTTCTTTCTAACAAGCACAGCTGTCTTAGCACATGACACATACATGGTAAACCTGAACAGCAAGTACAGGCTTACAGCCAAAGTTAGCAAAACCCAGATTTGTTAGATTAACAACCTCTATTACAGTTTTGCAAGTAGTGTAGATGCTAACAGGCTGTGAATTTTAAACATTGATCAACAAAGTGCTAGCTTAGATGAACAGATAATATGCAGTATATCAACAACAGAAATTGGGAGTTGAGTTTAGAGACTCTGTTTGGAAATGCCTTTATCAGGACTATACTTGGAATTGGATTGGCTCGACCTATTTCTAAGACATCTGGTTAGATGTAAAATGACATGTTCTACTTATTTAGATGGTGTACAATGGGGTCCCCAAGAATCATGGCAAACCAATCAGTACCCTGACAGGACCCATGTGCAGGGACATGGAGTGAGCCTCAATTCAGAGGAGCACAGGTGAGCCACAGAACTCATTTTTCATTTAACTGCATCATCAGGGTTTGGTATTGTACAATGGCTCTGTTCAATTTTTTTGGGCCGCAATAAATCATTTCCAAATTCTTCACACCTTTGATATGACACAGATCCTGAGCTCAACTGAAAACTATGCAAACCTGTCATCAGCTATAGAGAATTTAATTACCTGAAATATAGAAAGGGAACAGAACAGATAACTCCTTAGAGCCAATCAGCTACCAAGCATCCACTTTGCTGTTTTAGTGACCAAGTAGTGTTGGTCATTTATTGTCCAATGTTGTGCATCATTGTGATGCTGGTTGGGACATGTTTTCTGCTTGGTGGACCCAAGACAAACCCATGTGAGATTATACCAGCAGTGTGAGAGTGAAAGGTTAGGGACATTTAATCCATCATCAGACCAACATAAGCAATACAAGCCAAATAACCATGGGTAGTTTGACCTCGCCTGAGTTTACATGTCCTAGAACTTACAGAATCTTCCATTCATGGTGTCTGATACCTTAGATTTGCCTTATTGCTGTTTTGATGGCAAAGTGGAGAGGTTGATGTTTGGAAAGTGACCATAATGGGATAACTGGCTGCCATACATCCCCTCTGATACCACATTAGGGTTTCTTGTGGTGCAGATGAGAAGAGATGTGCTAGCCACATTGTTATTCTAGTAAAATGATAATGGATTAAAGTCAGATTTTTCTTCTTTCAGATATGACCAGAGGAGGGACATCTCCCAGCATTACCTTGGTGATTATGAAGCTAACCCTTCTGGAGACAATGAGGAGATTTCCTCTTATCACCCCGGGACTCTAGAGAGTTCCAAAACCTCGGGCCTGTCTTCCAGCAGCTATGAACTGAGTCAGTACATGAACGGATCTGATGTCTGTGATTCAGACCTGCAGCCTGTCCTCAGCTCTGATGGAGGTGAGAGCTCATATCATCACACCCCTTCAATCCATCACGTCACACTGATTCTACAACATCTCCTTTGGCTTCCCATCTTATATCGCATCAGCTATAAAATGCTCTTTCTTACTTCCAAAGGTGTCCACAACCCCGCCCCTCCATATCTTTTGAACCTCCTTCACATTGCTACACCCATCCGTACCCTCAGATCCTCTTCTCCTAGTCAACTCACTGAATACCATAGTAACAGCCTGTCTTGTTACTATGGCATTCAGCCGTTCTGCTCCCAAACTCTGGAACTCACTCCCACCTGATCTCTGTAACATAGACTCTTTGCCACACTTCAGATCCAAACTCAAAACTTATCTGTTTCAAGTAGCCTACGCCCTTTGGTTGCATTTTAAATCTTATTTTGTACTTAATTTTACTATGTATTTAAATTTTGAGTCTTGAGTGCCATGTTCTGCTTCCTACCTGCTTAGAGCACCCAGCAGCGCGTCAGACCTCGGCTCCTCTGAAGTATTCAGTCTCTCACGCGGTGGTGAGCTTTGGGCCCGCGGGCCAGCTCATACGGGCCACTCCAGCCCCGTCAGCGCAGGAGAAATCCAGTCCGCTGGAAATCCACAGTTTGGAAGTAAGTTCAAAATGAATCAGTGTTGAAATGCTGGATGTTTTAGTTTGGATTTCTAACGTGGGACACTGAAGAAACATAATCTCTCCATCTGCACAGCTCATACTGAGTGAGACGCAGGAACAGCAGGAGATGAGAAACTTCCCAGGGCCTTTAACTCGGTACTGCTTTGTTACTTGCACGCAAGATGCTGCCTACTGCAGAACATGTAATCAAAAATGAATCTGAAAAATGATTTGCTTTGAAAATGTCTCTGCATATTTTACTAGGGAAGATTTGCATAAAGTGGATGCAATAGACTTTGCTCATCAAAAGGCAGGAGTCTGCATGAGAGACGGCCAGCTGCCAGATAGGAGCTCTGCTGCCCTCTTGTGGAACCTTCTGATACTTCTCTGCAGACAAAATGGAGTAAGTGTGCGCTTCATAAAACAGTCAAAGCTGAGATTGCAATTTCCACACCACCTCACATGTGAATATATACTCTAATATTTCCAGCAAATAGTTGGCTCAGATATCACTGAGCTCCTGATGCAGGATTCCCATTCAGATGGCAGCTGGAAGCCAGATGTTCCCACACTCATAGACTTCGACGAGCATCCAGCCGCCGAAGCGCCGCCTGCCGGCGGAGAAGATCTGCTCACAGGAGATCCCAGCAGCTCTGGTGCAGAGAGACCAGAGAAGGCGCTGCAGAGCTACACTCAGCTGCTGCTGGCTGGAAGGAAGAAGGTTCAGTCATTTTCTTACCAGCTGTAGTCTGACGTCTAAGCTTTTACTTTTATATTTATTTACATGTTTGACTTGTAGAGAACAGAGTGGTTACCATTTTCGTGATCTTGCCTTTCATTTTCATTGGTAGATAAATCTGGACTGCGTGCTGTGCAAAGCAAAGTTATTTTAAATCAGGTTGAAACGCAGCTTCTTTGTGCCACAAAGCCCTTGTTTATCCTGATTCGCCATGCATGCTGAAGTTTTGAAAAATACCTGGGTCTAACATAAAGAAAAGGAATAAGATCTCTGAACTATTTTGATGTATGTTCTGAATCATGTGTCTGCACAGTGTTCTGCTGTGTCAAGTACAAGTACTATACCTTTCTGGGGGGGTTTTTTCTGTCATGATTCAGTGGCTATCTCAGTCCTCTGTGGACGCCTCCAAGTCCTGAGATTAGTAGATTGACCGAATCGATCAGTTATTCAATTATAAGTTTCACTTTCAGTTTCCAACATCAGGCATCCTGAAGTGAGTGCAGCATCTGGATAACATCATGTGAGATTTTTGCAGTTGCATTGACTTTGCAGCAGTGGTGCATGTGTGCGCTGTGCATGGCGGCCTCATCAGGAACAGTTTTTCGACATGCTAGTTGTGTTTCAGGATGGCTTGTGCTCCACTGCTAAATAGGTGGGGAAGTGATTATTGGGAGTGTTATTTTCCAACAGCATCATGTCCACCAATGCTGTGGAAATGAGAGGCTAATACATTCTGTTCATCCCAAGCTCACATCTGCTGAGCTCATCTTACACGCTACTTCTCAGTGAAACGCTGGTAAAACTGTTGTTTAATTCAGTGTTTCCCAACCCTGGTCCTCAAGGCTCCTCACTGGCCTGCATGTTTTAGGTATTTCCTTGCTTCAGTCCAGCCGATTTCAATTAAAGACTGATTATCAGGTGTTTGTTGAACTGCAATCAGTTGAATCAGGCACATTAAAGCAGGGGAACCTCTAAAACATGTAGGACAGTGTGACTTGAGGACCAGGGTTGGGAAACACTGTAATAGAGGAGCCATGTTGTGATGAATTCCTGAAGGTGGAGTTTCAGAAAGAGCAGGAGTTTTTAACGAGACAGAGGCTCAATTTCAAAGTCAATTACAAAGTTAAATTTCTTTTCAGTTATATTTGATATATCTATCATTTTTATAACAACTGTCTGTGTCATTTTAAAGCACAATGTGCCTGGAAAATACATAATACTGAGCCTTTAAAGTGTGTTTTATAACACATAACTGTAATTATTCTTGGCTCTTTGTGTTTCTCTCACGTTTCCCATGTGGTCAGCAGGAGGCCCTGGAGTCTGCCATGTCCAGCGGTCTGTGGGGGCATGCACTTTTTCTGGCCAGCAAGATGGGCAGCAGATCATATACCACAGTACTGAACAGGTGAGAAATGCCAAGACCTTTGAAATGGGATAGCTCTTGAAATCGGATTACATTTAAGTGCAGAAGTGATAATTTGTTCAAAAAGTCTTCCTGTGCCTCGGCTTTAATGTGTCTGCCTTAACACAACAGTAACTGGTGTGTATTTTTATCAGGACTCGGTCCTGGTCAAGACTTTAATGTAGCAAAACACTGCAGGAAAACTGAATGCAGAAAGTCTCATCGTTTCTGCCCAGCAGTCAGACTGGTGTCGTCCAATTAGAAAAAGGCCCATTTTATTAACAAAACCTTTTAAAAATTAAGAAAATGTTTTAATCTACAGGTATGCAATCATTTTGATATGGCCATTTATGTTGAATTGAAATTTCTATTAATTTTTCAGGCAGTTAAAATATACTTATGTCAGTTTAGAACCAAAATCTTTAATTGATTTTTGTATTGAGATTTGTTAAGGTTACTTTGGCAACTTTTAGACACCTTCAATTAATTTCAGAGATTAAGGATACATCCGGGGATGGGAGACCATGGTGGAGATATTTCTTTTATTTGTCAAATATTTTACACTAATTTATTGAGCCACTTTTTGAACTTGTGAGATTCATCTAAGTTGCAAGAAATTTTTTGTTATTGTTTTGTCTGTACCTTTTTGCTAGAAATATGTGTTTAAAACAATCAAGTTGGAAGTTCGTTCAAGAAACAAACCACTTGTTCGCCACCCGCGGCCCTCCCTGGACCATGACAGATTCAATGTAATCTAGTCCGCTTTTTTCTGACTATTTTTAAAATCAGCAGCATATTACACAGCAGTATGTGTTGGGTAGCCAGAGGAGGAATGTGTGGGCAGAGGGCCGTCAGATGACCAGCATGATTAAGATCTGTGAGTGACAGGAGGGCCAGAGTCAGAGCTGTCGGGGTGAACTGTGTAAACCCTCCAGTCAGGCAGAAGGCAGGCTGTTTAAATAGGTTAGTTCCTGCTTCAGGCTGTGAAAACTGACACCAAGTGCTGCTGCTGGACTGGGTTATGATGTGAAATGACACAAAAATTCTGTTTTGGCAGGTTTACAAGCCAGCTAGTAGCAAATGATCCCCTCCAGACTCTCTTCCAGCTTCTGTCTGGGAGAATCCCAGCTGCATCTGCGGTAAAATACTGCAATAAAATGATCACATGTCCCTCTCATGAATACTTTATGAAGCCCCAGCAACGGCATTAATGATGGTGTTCCTTATCCAGTGCTGCGGGAATGAAAAGTGGGGCGACTGGCGGCCCCATCTGGCCGTGATGCTCTCCAATGAGACAGGAAGTGGCGCTGTACAGCAGAAGGCCATCCTCACCATGGGGGACTCGCTCGGTATAGAAACACTGACTGGCTGACAGGTGGTTCTACACAAACACACTCACTGATGTGTGGGGTTGCTGTTCCCCTTGCAGCCTCCAGGGGCCTGACGCATGCGGCCCATGTGTGTTACCTGACGGCCGCCGCTTCCTTTGGCCTGTTTCCACAGAAGGCAGAGAGACTCGTGCTTCTAGGCAGTAGCCACAGGTGAGCTGTGCTTCAAACTTCCAGGCACATAGTGGAATTTTAAGCATAATCAAATCAAATAACTATTATCTTTATGCTGCACAGATCAAATATGACTTAAAATAAATTTTACTAAATGATTTAACGCCTTGAAATTGGGTCTCTGTCTCTTTAAAAGACAGAGGTCTTCCTGAGACTCCGCCTTCAGTAAGTCATCACAACATGGCTCCTCTATTAAACCTTTAACAATGTTTTTGCCACCTTTGCACCTAGAAGTAGCTCCTATAATAAGCTCAACAGATGAGCAGTTCCACCAGTTGTTTGCTAATTGCTGCTTGCTAGTCTGAAGGAGCTCAGTCGGGGAGTCACAGAGGAGGGTTGCTCTAAGAGGCTGAGGCTCGGAAGCTTGGAAACTGCAGTTCAGAGGAAGGCCTCAAAGGCGGAGCTAGGTCCACCCAGTTGTTTTGCACAGTTGAATGGTTGCCATGGGAGATTATAGGTTTTGTCAAACATGAGTAAAAAATATCAAGGCCACACTCCAGGTATTTATTTGATGAGGGAATAACATTTTAACAAGTTGATTTTACATCATACTGCCCTTTTAAAGGGAGAGTAAAACATATGCTCAGTAAGGGGCACCGGCGCGTTGAAGCAAAATTAAATGATCTCACCAGATCTTGAATGTCCGTAGGGCTTTGGTGGGCCTCCCCTTTTGTTTGATGATGGTTGATGTTTTCAAGGGTAAAAAGACTTCTTTTTTTAAACTGCTATATTTCATTCACACACTTCTGTCCTCTCTTTCAGGCAGCCTTTTGGAAACTTTGCGTCAAATTCTGCCATCCAGTGTACTGAGCTATATGAGTACTGTCAGACGCTCAGAGGAAAGTCATTCTCAATCCCATCATTTCAGGTAGCTCACACCCACTGCGCCTTTAACTAGAACTTTAACAAGAATAAATTTAAAGTAATCTCAGGGTTATTCTGCTATGTCTGATGCTCTGTGATCAGGTGTATAAGTTTCTGTATGCCAGTCGGCTGCTGGACTGCGGGCTTTCGTCCCAGGCCTTCCATTACTGTGAGGTGGTAGGGCAGGCCGTGCTCAGGCAGCAGGAGCCTCACTATGTGCTGATGGAGGAGCTTATTAAGGTATACACTCTTCATGCAATATGGTTTACATGTCTAACCCATCCTATCAGCGTTTTGCATCTAGTAGTCTGCATATGCTGTGTGTGTGTTTTCCCCTGCAGCTGTCAGACAGACTGAGGTTCTCCGAGGGTCAGTACAGTGAAGCTGGGTTTACTGCAGCAGAACAGGAACCAGAGTGGCTCAAACACCTTCGGACACGACACCAACGCTTACAGGTGATCAGTCCGTTCATTTCACACGGTGCTGACCAAGGGTAGGTCTGTGAAGGAAGACATCTGGCCTTAATTCTAAACGTCACAGAATTCAGACACTGTAAGGAAGGCAAATTTATTACAAGTTTTAAGTCCAATTTGTAATCAGGAGTAGATGGATTGCTGATGTTACTAAGAATGATTTTGGACTTATTAATGTCCATTAAAAATGCTTTATTCTTAATGTCAAGTTAAGTCACGTTGTTTATTTATATGGCCCATTTCAGCAACAAGGCAGTTCAAAGCAGGGTTACGATAGTTTTGGGTTGTTATATAGTTTCAGCTAGCTGTCTATCAAGCTATCCAGGTAGCTACCTAGCTATCTATCTGGCTATCTAGCTAGTTAGCTATCTGTCATGATAGCTAGCTATCATGAAAAGGTGCTTTTCACATAGTGAAAAGACAATGATGTTGCTCTTTCTGCCTGTAAAGATTTATGTAACATGTTTTGTGTTCTTTTTACTTTTTTTGATATAGCTTAACAATATAGTTTTTGCTTGGGCTGCTGTCCTTAACCATAACATTTGGTGTAGACATACATGGTTTCTACATGCTTTATGATAACAAATAAGCCTTCTAAATTAGTTGTCTCCACATATTGAAAGGCTTGCCAAGGAATTTTGCTCTGAGATTCTCCACATGTCAGGTTGGGATGAATGATGGACCAATGGGGTTTTATTTAGCATCTGATCAAATTTACGATCTGACCACTCAGTGTTATGATCAGATGCCTGAAACACCAGTCACATTTCCATTAACATCTGACATGTGACCTTCACTTAATAAGTTAAATAATCTTTAGTATCATTTTAGGGTTTGTTACCAGGCTGAAATTCTTCACAGTGCAGCTTTAAAGAGCTGCTAAGATAGCTGTATTAAAGGTTTACTCCCTGTTAGACCTTTAAGAGCAAATAGTCTGATGATAACATTTATTGTTCTCAGATGGTGATTTATGACGGTACTGATATAAATCAAGCAGCTCCTGCAAACCATGCCCTGGCCTACGAGAACAGCCAACCGGACCCGGGTAAGTTTTCTTCAAATGTTGCCTGTGAGGTTTCCTACTACTGAGCAGTTTTATACACTTGAAAAACTAACAATAACAATGAAAATAATAGTCAAACTGATGATTTAAGTTTTAACAGACCACAGGAGAGGTATTATCTAATTGCCAATAGATTTATAAACATAAAATCCTCAAAAAAAAAAAAAAAAAAGGTTGTTCTTTAAAAACTACAACAGATTTTCTGTAGTAGATAATTATAATTTTCAAATGGTTATGTAATGTTTGCAGCTCCAAATGAGTTTTATTTAACGAGGTTGAGGGCAAAAATGACTTTTTGGGTTGTAAAGGTCGCAAATGCTTGATTTAAAGTTTCCCAAATTATTTGACGAAACAGTAATCTGACTATATTCAGATTTCCTAACTTGAAGAAAGTGGAAAAAAAATATATGTATATATTTCTCTAGTTATTCTGTCGTTAAGCAAACTTCTCTTGGAAATCCAAAGTGACCTACAAACGGAAAGGTTTTGTCTGATTTAAATGTCTGTCTTTGTATAACGGATATGAAAACATCTAGTTTGAAATGTATTTCTGACATATTTGGTACAAAAATCCATTTATCTATCTCTCTGTACAGAATCTGATCTGGATGATTTAAGTTGTCACAACCAGAATCCGGAGCCTGAGTTTCTCTATTTTCAAAGCCCTGAGCATCAGGACAGCCTCATTCATGGGAGTGGAGAGGAAACGCAGGAAGTGATGTCAAACACTGACACAGAAACACAGCAAAGGTAGAGAACTGTTAGTAGCACTGTAAGTCACTCAGGTTGGTTCATCATGGCAGCTCAGTTCTGACCAGCTCTGCTATTATCTGCCTGTTACTCTGTCAAGGCCTCATGCCGACGCGCCTTCCATGCCAACAATAGCAGTTCTTGCTCCCTCGGCCCCCGCCGGCCAAAACTTCAGTCATCATTACACGGATGGTGTTGAAGTCAGGAGTTCCATTCCACATTGTCCTCTAAGTAATGTTTCTCTGGCAGCTGATGGTGAGGATCCCCTGCCAAACGTCATTCATTCCTGTCTCTGTTCAGACATTCACATCCTGTGAGCCGTCAGCTCTCTGCTCAACTACTTTGTTTTCATTCCCAGGGGCAGACTCGTCTTCCGGGGCCGGGATGGTGAGAGGTTTCTTCGTAGTCATTGTCTGTTCAAGACAGCGGAGAAATTGTTAATTTATTTCAGAAACCAATTCTTTGTTTTCTATTGGAAATGAATAATCAGATGCTTGAGGTTAGCTTCGGTCATAATCAAAACCAGCGGGTCGTCACTGGCACTGTGGAGGAGCCTGAGGGGCCCAAAGAGGTTCCTAAACAGGTAGGGTGTTTAGAGCTGCTTCACCAGCTGTGTTTCCATTACTAAAGTGCCCAAATGTTTGTCTTTATTCTGGACTATATGAGATGCAATCGCTATGTTTTCATTAAATAAAAAATGAAATTAAAATCACACATTGTTCATGTGATAAATCATTACAGTAACAGATGTAAACAGTAACATGAAATATACTCATAATTCAGCCATGGAGCTAGTGCTCATCATCTATCAGCCAATCAGAGGAAACGTCAGTGTCTTATTCAGGCGTCGGAGCAACAAGCCCCGCCTACTTGGGAGCGACTACATATGCTGTTTTTTGGGGAAATTGTAGTTGGCGATTTTATAGAAGAGTTAAAATATTCAACATGTATCAACAACACCAAATCTTTTATGAAGTGTGATGCAGTGAGAGCTCTGGTGGAGTCAGCTGTACAAAAACAGCCTGTAAAAAACAATCTGTAAAAAACAAAAGCAAACCATCATGCTCCTGCTACTTCCTGTCGTCTTCTTTGTGATTTTTGCCAGTAGTAACATCCGGTTATTTGTTATGTGACTTGTGTGATGCAGAAAAAGTGTTTCCATTGTTATTTTGCAATATACAATTAATTTAATATGGCCGTAAAACTTTGTCGTAATGCAAAAAACGTTTTATGAAAAAACATTTTTTTTTATTTTTTTTTTTGGAAATTGCAATGTTTCCATTTGGCAAATTTATTTTTGTAATTTCAAATTGCACATTTTTATGGTTAATGGAAGTGCAGCTCCTGCCAGCTGACAGGAGGTGACATGCATGGATTGAGTCTTTGTTCTGTGCACACAGAGCACCAAGGCTGGGTGGTTCAGTGGCTGGTTCAAATCCAAACCAAAAGATGTCCAAGAAAATACAGAGAAAGACAACCCAGCTCTGACGGTGAGATGTCAACAGATGGAAAACATGATTGATTTCATCAGTTTGTTAAAATTAGGTTTATATTAATATGTTGATCTGTAGGACCAGCTCCCAGCTGCTGACCACCACCCACCTCCTCCACCTGCTGCTCTCCCTGCTGCCACATGTCCAGCATCCCCGGCTGGGATAAATCCTTTCTCAAGGAGAGCAGGTGAGTCATGAGACAAATAAAAAAACAGTTTTCCTGTGTAACTGTGTTGACCAGCTGTATGTATTAGGACATACAGTTTCCTGCTAAAGCTCTCATCAAATTAAAACCACAAATTTTTATGTATTTAAAATTTCTTCTGTGATCTATTACAAAAGGATCTGTGATAAGGAGAACAGGCAAGGAATTCCCTTTATAGGTGTACAAAGTGAACACCTATAAAGTGCATTCACACCTGCCCAGCTTAGTCCGCTTTAATTGAACTCTAGTTTGTTTGCCTAGAAAGTCTTGTTTTTTGGGGGGAAGTGTGAATATTTCCTAATCAAAGCAAAAAAAAAGCTTTGATTTGGTCGGCCAACAAACCTTCTTCTCAGTTCAGTTGAAATAACCTCTGGTGCGTTTTGACTAAACATGTGGATGCAAGCGGACCGGAGACTGCTTCAAAAGCAGGAAGTGGACTACAGCGCAGGGCATTCTGGGCAAATACAAAGAAAACAAACAAAACGTCCAGCGCTAGCGGGAGAAATGTCTTGTTGTCTTTTACCAAAGACAAAAGAGAAATTCTGCAACTGCTAAAACCTCACGCCACTCTATTTTTGTTCACATTTTTCAAAGGATGAAGTTGCGCTCATTGTCTTCTTCTGAGGTTTTTGTGTTGTCTCCTTCATTGGTTCTGGGTGCAGCGCCACCGCAGGCAAGTGGTGGAACAGGTTTTCCAAACTGCAGCAGCTGAAAATTCAACAAATGTTACAATTTTGGTCCCTAATTAAAATGATTCTACCGAAATATCAGGTGTGAAAAGACCTATAGAAGGCTTGCAGCTGCAGCTGCAGCGAAAGGTGGCAGGGAATCAGGTGCCAAGTAAAAATGGAAGCCGCATTTTCCAGATTTGTGTTGGTAAAAAAGCTGCATGCCATGTTCTTTTTTCTCCTACTTCATGCTTTCACTGCTCTTTGCTGGTCCATTACATGACATCCCAATGAAATGCACTGAGGTTTGTGGTTGTGGCTTGTTATGTAAAGCAGTGGGTTTTACCTCTACCAGTCGTATGCTGTTAGCTTAAACACTGTTCATATCTTCAGTCATGTTTGGAGCGTTTTGACAGAGTGTCTAATTCCTCTCATGTCATGCATCTTTCAGTTCTTTAGCTCCGAAATGTAAAACTGCAGAAGATTTGCTCTTGCCAACGTCATTTAACCCTTATTTATGGTTGTAAACGTGTTTTTTGTAAACCTTCATATTTTCCTCACAGGCCTGCAGCCAAGGTAGTAAAAGCTGCATAACTCCATCAAAGGTAAAGCATTAATACATTTTACTCTACAAATCATCAAAAAGAGTCAGTTTTGATTACATGTCTTTATGTTTGCAGAACGGTTGATTACACTTAAATCGAAGTGAGGACTTTGTGCACATATCCCACCACCAGGAAGAACTGTATACTGCTTGCTTGCACAGATGATTCTTTCTTTGGGGTTCCGTTTCAGAGCCTTACAGCGGACTCACCATCGTGTTCCGTGCATGGAACAGAAATACTCGCAACTCAAATTGCAGCGGCTGTGACAGCCGAGGTATGCTTCCTGAAAGCTGACTGTTGGGAAATAACATGGGTGGGTGGGGGAGGGGGAGGGGGGCAGGACAGCATCTCTGACCCCAGTGACTTCAGCCTAGAAGTGACTGGAATCAGTTTTATCAGCAGCAAAGATTTGAGTTTTTATGTGACACATAAAGTTAAAGCCAACTCGAACAACCTGTGCCCACTAGCTGATGATTTAAGTTGTGCGTAGCGATCATTTTGTGCCTGATTATCAGTCCTTTGAATGTAGAAGAAAGCGGTAAGTCTAACAGATCCGCTGTGTTATTTGTAATCTGGGTCACAGCCACTGGTTTCAAACACACAAATGAAACTTTCATCAGTATAGCTTTCCTCTGCTTGAGGTAATCTTTAGCCATTCTGACTCTCTTTAGGATTTTATGTAAATGAAGGCAGTGTCGTTTTTTTATTGTAATTGCAAAATGCACAAACTGCGCTTCCTCATGTCGTCTCATACAACGTGGTGTGTGTGCATGTGTGTGTGTGTGTGCGTGGACATGGGGGGGTTCTATGTAAAGGGAGACCTCTGTCAGGCTATCAATCTGTAGCGCTTCTGCTCATACCCTCCCACCTCTAAAAACATTTATAGAGCCAAACTGTTTATGAAATGTTCATGTGAGGAAGGTTTATCTTAGTTATCTACTAAATGTCTATAGAACTATATTTACTTTGAGGATCACCTGTTTTGTTACTTTGTCATCTTGTAAACACGCCTGTATATATTTAAGATGTTTTAAGTTAAGCAGTGAGGTTTTGTTTTTAAAGAATATTAATGCCTTCTACATATCAGTTACATGACAATTATCTGTTTCTCTTTCAATGACACTAAAACATTAAAACATTAACAAATTCTCAGCCTGTATGTTCTATTTCCATGGTGAATAAATAACAGACGGTTCTGAGCTCAGAAATAACAATAATGCCAAGCGGGCCTCTTACTTTGCACAGGCCTGGTGACAACACGGCAGGTGCCGGCTCCTTTTTCCTGTTCGTCTGCAGAAGCCATGTGTGATTGGTCAGGGAATGCAACACACACACACACACAGCAGACATGTCACCGTCTGCCTGTAATGTGTCACAGCATAAGCAACTTAGAACATGGATTGGATTTATGGAATAGCATTTCAAGCAGCCTCTGGAGTGTCAAAGAATTATAATTAGGCCACTAAGGATAAATAAACTTTCCCTAACATAATCAATAAAGTTCTGTAAATAAATAGTGAATCAGGTGTACTTCCAGGAACATCACAAACTCTCCTTTGATTTTTTTTTATTACGTTCTGATTGCTAAAGTAAAATGAAGACACAACATGATAGAAGGCAAAAATTTACCAGATGATAAAGTGTGAACAGTATATTTTTAATACACTGCATTTGAAACAGCATGGCTGAATTATAACAGAGATTTAGACAAAATAGAATAAATTATATTTTTATTTCTGCTTGTAAAACGAATGGCCTTGTAAGCGACAGCTAAAGGTAGCATTGACTCTACATTCTGCAAAACATTATCAATACTTCACGTGACAACCCAACTCCTCCACCTCCTGTTCAAAACAACATGACTAACAGTTGTCTTTGGGAATTCCCATCTTTGTCTGAAGAAATGCATCGCTCCCGACCGAAAACAACCAATCACAGCCAGGAGGAGGGTCTTAGCGCTGACAATCAACACCATGAATGTGCTGATAAATATGCTAATGGTGGAAAAGAAACAGCTACAGCTAACACTATGTAAGGTCTCGGCTTATGAAAAAGTTGCTTATGTAGAGTTTTTGGTAAGTTGCATTACTCTACCAGCAGAAACAGTCCAATCACTGGACACCCCTCACTTCCCAGTTAGTGAGTAGCTTTCCGGTTAAAAAAAAAACAATTTTTTTTTTTTTACCCTAGAGTTTGAAGAACGTCCTGCACGTTAAAACAGCTGCTGTATGTCTGAGTTTTGCTTAGATGAGTTATGCTGTTCAGAAAATATTCAAAGCCAAGTCTTTGTCAGTTGGCGCTACTTTATTTGTGAGCCAATATGCAAAGAGAAAAAGTTGTGCGTATAATCAGTCACACGTGTATTCTCACATTAATAACACCCTAACACGTCTGTAAGCGGTTTCACATCACTGCCAGCTCCAATATCAGAGCTGTGTTGGTGGAAATTTTTAGCCCTGATGCAAACCCACCCCCACTGGGGGAAGAGTGTGTGAGGTTTGAATTTTTATCTATCTGTAATTATAAATACAATCTAATTACATGCAGTACTGTGAAAAAGTATTTGTCCTTATCTTAATCAAAGTACTCTCTTTTTTTTGTCCAACTTGAATGTTTTAAATCATCCCCCCCAAAAAATAATAAATCCAACAGTAAATACAAAAAGCAGTTTTCAAATGATTTCAATTATTAAGGGGAAGAGTAACCCAAATCCACCTGGTCCATTGTGAAAAGGTAATATTCTTCTTTGTTAAATGGTGATTTAATTTATTTCAATTCCTCTATCTTTATTTCTGCCAGACTTGAAGAATCAAGAAATCTCTTGAATAGAATCTGTCTGACAACAAGAAAAAGAATCAAAGTTATCAAAAAAAATAGGTCAAGCTCAACAGTCTTCCTTTGCTGCTAATTCTACAAAGCCCATTGAATTGGCTTTGGTCAATCAAAAATTCAAGAACGCTTGAGAAACAAAGTCAGTGGCATCTATCAGTCTAGAACACAGGTGTCAAACTCCAGTCCTCCAGGGCCGCTGTCCTGCAGTTTTTAGATGTGCCACAGGTGCAAAATACTGGAATGAAATGGCTTAATTCCCTTCTCCTTGTGTAGATCAGTTCTCCACAGCCTTGCTGACGACCTAATTATTCTATTCAGGTGTGGTGCAGCAGAGGCACATCTAAAAACTGCAGGACACCGGCCCTTGAGGACTGGAGTTTGACACCCCTGGTCTAGAAAGAGTTACATAAACCAGCGCAGGAGTGGCTGGCCTTCCACGATTACTCTAACAGTGTTTCTGTAAATCATCCAAGGGTCACAAAACAAGCAAAACAGCAACATTAAAACATCGTGGGCCTCACTTGTCTGGCACCCATAGAAGAGTTTCAGGATTAACACCATGGCTGACCTAAACAAAACACGGGCCTGATATTTACCAGAAGACACTTTCATAAGCCCCAAGACGTTTGATAAAATATTGTATGAGCTGTAAAAGGCAAAAGTGGAACTTTTTGGAATGTATAAAGTTCTGCTTTGCTGCTTCAGGTCCTGGACAACATGCTGTATTTGACTGAACCTGGAATAAGACTCTCAACCTAAAAATACTGTAAGAGAACATCCAGCTACCAGGTGATCTTAAGTTCAAGAATATCAGTACAATGTTCTAAAGTACACCAACAAAAACCATTTTGAAAAGAAAGTTCCGGCACAATTCCACCACAGCAATTTTAAAACGCATTGCCAGATTTAGATTTCGGGCTCATTACATTTTCTTATAGGGCCAGGTGGCCTTGGCCTTTTCTCCCATTCACAAATGGAATTAATATTTGAGAAATGCTTTCTATATTTCCAGATCTGATTTTGGAAACCAAAAGTAAAAACAGAAGAAACCTGAAAGTTTCATGGCTCTGTCAGATATCATTTTGTGTAACCTACCCTCATGCAGGCCGTTATCTAATTATTAAATAAATTTAATCTTACAATGCTCTTCTGAATGAAAATTTCTGACATATAGGTTAAACATCATACCCTGTTTATTGGGGTCACATTTTTTTCTCTTTGTGTTCCGCCACATGCTGTGCAAGCTTTGTGGCACACTGGAAAGATTTGTCACACTCTACACAGACAAAGATCCTGCCGGCACAGGTTTGCTCCTGGTGGAGCTTCAGCTGCGTGAGGTGGCTGAA
This sequence comes from Alfaro cultratus, assembly GCA_903066825.1. Lineage (NCBI taxonomy): Eukaryota > Metazoa > Chordata > Actinopteri > Cyprinodontiformes > Poeciliidae > Alfaro > Alfaro cultratus. Next base: position 33,755 of record CAEFZX010003579.1, read on the forward strand.
GTTCTTGCCACAGCCCGTGCAGCCGTACGGCTTCTGGTTGTTGTGAATGAACTGGTGACGAACCAGACGGGAAGCCATGGCAAACGCCACGCCGCACTCTCCACACTTATGAGGCCGCACTCCACTGTGAATGGCTTTGTGCTCCGTTAGATTGGAGGATTTTGTGAAGCACTTGGAGCACACGGAGCAAACAAACGGCCGCACTCCCATGTGGACCTTCTGGTGCTCGGCCATACGGCTGGCTAGAGCGAATGCTTTGCCACAGTTCGGACAGGAGAAGGGCCTTTCTCCAAGGTGCTTGCGCTCGTGGCGCTTCAGGGAGAGAGGTTTGTTGAAGGTCTTGCCACAGTGCGTACATGGGAAAGGCTTGTTGTTGGTGTGCATGTTCCGCTCATGCTTCCTCAGGTCGGAGGAGCGGATAAAATCCTTGCCGCATGTTTCACAGATGTAGGGCTTCTCGCCAGTGTGTGTGCGGATGTGCTTGCGGTAATCTGAGGACCAGATGTATGTTTTATCACAGAAGGGACAGCGATACGGCCTTTCCCCAGTGTGCAGACGCTTGTGCTGTTGCAGAGTGCCCTGATGTGAGTAAGCCTTGCCACATATGTCACACACATGTGGCTTGAGGCCAGAGTGTGTTTGCAAGTGGCTCTGGAGGTTGCAGAGTTTCTTGAAAGCCCAGTGGCAGTGTGTGCATTTGAAAGGTCGGTCCTCAGTGTCCACTGCACTTCGTCTTTTCATTGTAGACAAAAGTCGTGGAGCTTTACCGTCTTTACATTTTTTAGGTGAATTATTTGCCGAGGGGGTTTTTCTGAGTCTCTTTTTGGTCCCTTTTCCATCCTCATTAGGAGAGTATTCCTCAGCATCTAGCTCTTTCAGATTAGCTGTCCTCAGTTGGTCTGAGTCCTTGTTTTGCTTTGTTAAGTGTTGGACAGAGTTTATTTCCTTCTCCTTTAAAGCATCTGCCAATCCATTATGTTTGTTTTTGGTCTCAGCATGTTTGGAACGTGGTGCCATGGCCCCCCTGTGGACTTGCTTCACGGGCATCTTTACCTCTTCTGCTGGTGAAAGTTCAGCAAACCTCTCTACAAGACACCAGTTTGGTGTTTGAGGATTTAGATAAAGAACTCCATTGTCTTTGCTGTCAGCAAGCAAATCTTCACCAGCACACACACTGTGAAATGAAGAGTACGTCTTCACATTGTCAGGGTTACTTACAGTGTGTCCATCAGATGGACTATGAGTTACACAAAGTCTCACTTGAGATTTTCTTCTGCTCCTTTTCACAGCAGCTGTTCTTTCAGACATCTGTAAGATCAGCAAAGATTTTATTTTACCACTGATGCCTTGCTCACCAGTTTTGAACATGCAAGAGTGTCTTGGAAGCATCCAACAGCACATATATCACATTGATCACTGGGAATTTTAACTAAGTACCAGAATCTTAGCATGTAAAATTGTGGATATTTCTATAAAATCAAAATGCAGATATATTTATATACATATTTATATCAATTTAAAGACTGAAGCATGCCTTACACTGCGTTTTCACTCCAACCAGGCCAGGTCCAGGAGATGCCACAGAGATATACTGGCTCCTGGTCTTGAATAACTCAGGGAAAGATGTTCTTACGGGCGGAGTTTGGCAGGAGTCGTCTGTGGGTCAGCATCTATCCTGCAAGTCAGCAGTAATGGGGATATCTTCGCAGCCAAGCTCCCCTTACCTCCCACTGACTTAGTTTACCAGCTGTTTGCAAAGGGTGTGAAGTAAGTTACACACACGGTCAGACTCAGAGAGGGTGAACATATAGCAAGGCTGGCCGTTAGACTCAGAGGCAGAATTCTGTTTATGCTGTTGCTTTCTGGAGTTTAGGGCCGTTACTGAAAGTGTTGACTTTTAGCTGTTAAGTTTGTTCTGGTAAACAAATCATTTTACAACTTACGCAAGTATAAACTGATAATTATTGTGAAGTCACATTGTGAAAATGCATTACTTTAGTTTGTTGCATCCTTGCCTACATATTTTACCTTGCCCCACCATGGTGGTCACACAGGTCAGTTTCCGTCAATTAAAAAAAGTTCAGTAAATTTGACCACTTTACAAATGGTAAGTTGACCAGTTGTTAGGGTCAACTTAGCTGGTTGCATTTTCCTCAGACAAGACGGAAGACACTACAAAACCACATCAAGTCCATATGCCAAAATTCAGTAAAGGATCATATGGACAATAAAGTGCATATAGCAGAAATTTGAGGATGTCAGAATATAAAGATATATATCAGGGGTCCCCAACGTCGGTCCTCGAGGGCACCAATCCTGCATGTTTTAGGTCTCTCCCTGGTTTAACGCACCTGGATCAAATGATGGCTCATTAGAGGCCTAAGAAGAACATTGACCTGCTGAAAAGGTTGTTGGTACGACCAGGGGAGAACTAAAACATGCAGGATACCCGCCCTCGAGGACCGAAGTTGGGGACCCCTGATATATATAGTATTGCTGAGAACCAGATCTAATGTATTCTGGAAGTTTGGTGTGAATCTGACTTCAGCACATTTCACACATTTGTCTTTCATGGCAAGAAGTCCAAAGCTGAGGCCTGGCAATTTAAAATCCCTGGACAACAATTCACAAACAGTGACAGCTTTGATTCTCTAACCTAATTTGAGTATTGAGACAACTTTGAGAAAGGGAGTTTGTGTAACAAGTGTAAAGATGGTGGTTTTGATCCATTACTGCTCATGCTTGTAAATTTACAGCACACCTTCAGTAGATGCCTTTGTTACTCCTGGCAAAGTAAACACAGCCAGGTGCCAATTTTCACAGTTCTACAGTAGATGATACTTTTTAAATGAGATTTAACTTAGGGGGCGCTGTTGAGTAGTTTTGCCAAACTATCTGCTAATGAATCCCAGCAGGGTGTCGCTTGGAGCTAAGTCTGATCATCAGTCTCAATCTGTTCATATTTTATTAGAGTTAACAGGTCGAAATAAAAAATAATAGTAATGCAGACATATTACAACTTCTCCTCAAAATAACATTTAATAGGTTAAATTATGCATAAGATTTGAGCATTGTTTCTATAATTAAAGACAAGACTTACTATAAGATAAGATAAGATAAGATTTATTTGTCATTGTCATCCACAGATTACAACGAGATTGAGATCGTGCTTAATTCGAGTTGAGGNCCATGATTGCCATCGTGTAAAAACTGTTTTTTAGGCGATTTGTCCTGGTTTTCATTGCTCTGTATCTCTTGCCTGATACTATCAAGATAAATAACACTTTGTAGACCAAGAACTGACAAGGTTACTTAACAACTGCTTTAACTGCTGCTGAATGTTTAGTTCAGTTTTCATTGCTTCCATTGTGGTACTTTGGGTTTTTAATTATATTGGTTCTGTTGTTTTATTTGGCCAGGCAGACGATGACGATGACTATTATTATTATTGTTTAACTGAATATACTGTACTATTGCTATTATAAATAATATTACACTTTGTTAGAGGAACCAGATTGTTGTGAGCATACAACTGTTAGCACCATAAGATCCAGAACTGCATCACAGCAAAGCTTTGGAAATCACAACTGTATTTTGAGTTGACCCGTATTTTTGGAGAACGGCCACTAGATGGCACCACTTACTGGTTCTTTTTCCGAGCCCATCAGAAACAAACAGTGGAAAATCACTAGTTCAACAGGAAAAAACAAAACAGAAATGTTACAAATCTGTCAGAAATATTCCTTATTGTTGGCATGTGTGCTGTTTAAGAACAGAACGTTCTCTGTCGTTTATAAAGAAAATGTAAAAATTCCAACTCTGGCACATATGTCAGTTTTGTTATGGAAAACACTTCATCTGGCTCAAACATGAAAGCGTGAGCTGCAGGTAACTTCTTTTTTGTCCATGATAGGCAAGTGTTAAATCCTATTCCAATATCGATTTTGGTAGCATGCATGATGTAAGTTATCAAAACTGATGAGTGTTCAATTTTGACCATGACAGCCACACACTGAACAACAAAATCACCTTTACTCTGGCATCCTGTCTTCCTGCAGGTTTTACAAAAATGATTACATGTGCAGTTTTCTGCAATTAAGTTGTCAGGGATAATCCCTGTCTTCTGCAGAGGAGAGTTTCCCAGGTGAGCAGTCTGAACAAATCCCTTTAAGACTGTTTTAGACTTTCCCTGTATTGTTCGTTCCTTGGTGTCAAATTCTGATCTCGGCGCAAATCTACCTTTCTGCAGTTTTTCACGTCAACATGACATCTAAGCTGAAACCAGAGATGCAAAAAATAAGACAATTGATGAAATCCAATTGTTCTCACCTTCTGACCTGAACTCTGACTAAACCGTTTCTGTTTTAAATCATTTAGGATCAACGAAATTATTTATGTTGTGTCCCAGAATAATTCTAAAATTTTATTACTGGCTTAAAATTGCGTTTATTTCAGTTTACAGTTGACATACTCTAAAATTACTGTACCTTTAAACAGTATGGGTAACCACAGATTATGATGTCATGGTTTTGAGAGCTTTCAATAAGTTGAAGGCTCTCCTATGATTCATCTGAAAAGTCAAAGTTGGCTCCCGTTAAATTGTTGGATACATGTCCTGTGGTCTAATGAAAATAAAATAAAAGGAAAAATGTAAACCTGAACAGGGTTGACGTGAAGGATGGCCTGTTGTTTGGCCTACTGGGGGTGGCTGCATCATGGCGCTCCCGTGTTTTGTCGCAGGGTGGAAGGTAAACTGGTGTCATGAAGAAACTGTAAAAACATTGACACATCATCTCAAGTCTGGAGGTTATAGCTCGGGCACAAATCGGTCTGCCGAATGGACAGTAACCAAGGATACTGCCAAAATACTTATTAAGTGGCTTAAGAACAACGGCAGAGAAAATGAGTGGTTTAACGGGTCTGTGTAGCGATTACTGCAGTTCTGTCAAGAGGAATGAGCCAGAATTCCAGCAAATCACTGCAAAAACATTGTGGAAGGAAACCCAGAAATTTAAAAGGTTATCCTACCAAATGGTGAGAAAATGTATGTAAACTCACGAGCTAAAAGAAAGTTTGATAAATTCTCTAAAATAATCTTTCTCTCATTTTTTTTCTGACAGAATTAATTTGCTAATGCAATCAGGTGTAAAATAGGAAAAATTTTGTCTGATTTATGAAATCAAAATTTGGTCAGATTTCACTGTAAAAAACAAAAAAACATAACAGCTACATTATTTTTTAACTGTGTATCTTAGGAGTCTTCAACTCCAGACCTCAAGGACTTGAGTCTTCCAACTTGTAGAAGTGTCCCTCATCCAACACGCTTGAAAAACATGCCTGAATTACCTTCTTAGTATCCTGCTAACTACCTAATTAATTGACCCAGGTCTGTTGAAGCACAATGGCTGCCAGAGTAGCTAAATGATCTGCCTTCAACCGGGTAGTAGACATTCTCAGGTCATCTACTAGATATATAAAACAATGTTCCTCTGCAGTTGTGTTTGGAACATTTGATGAGTCAGTCACAAATAACAGGAATGCTTATATTGGTTCGGGAAAATTAAAAAGATTTCCATGATGTGGGTTCTGAGCTGAACTTTGGCCTCGCTAAAAGTCTTAAATGAAATTCAGACTTTCCTTGTGTTCGGCCTCCCCATCAAAAGAAGTGAATAATGCTTCATGGCAGAAGAGAGGTAAACACAGTCGGAGAGGGAGTTTTCTTTTCGGTGACTCAACTGGAAGCTACCACAACAAAGCTGGATGTTACTTAAGTGCCTCAGAATGACGTTAAAAGTTGGAGCTAGGTGCCGAAGCTGAAACAACAACTGGCTGTAGGAGCATGACCCAGGAAGTCCCTGTTGGGACATTAAAGATTTCATTAGTTTTCTCCCAGGATATCAGTAAGGAATCTTTTTCAGTTATAGCAGTGAAGAGAAACAAGATAAAAAAAAATTCTATCCAGTCACTATGATTTAAGTAAAAATCCCAGCACTCCTACAGTTGGATGTGAATGAATATTCCTTTTCATCACTGGTGACCAGCTTAAACAGAGAAAGTGCTGAGTCACTCCTCGGTTTCTTCGATTTCACGGAGGAGTAGACGACTTTAATTGACAACATACCAGATCTGGGAATTTTCCCCAGGCTTCCGCTCCCTTTTCTCCAGAAAGTCCTTGGCTTCACTTTGCTTTCGCCCGCTTGCTCAACTTATACCCCTAAGGGCATCTAATGCTGTGACATATGCCAAAAAAACTTTCCAACATGATTTTTTTGTTTTCTTCTGAAGCAGATTTTTAATATTTGAAACAGAATCAAATAAGTTTTTCATTTGCATTAAAGGCTGCCATGTTGGCCAGGTTTGTGGAAGTTGTTGCATCTTTAGCAGAAAGATTTTGGTGCGCATTGCACAAGAAGAAGTTTCTAATGTGGTTTAGTAAAAATGGACAGTATGTCCAAAGCCTCTCTGCCTTTTTCTTCTCTTTGTCATTCAAAATAAACCGAGTTGTGTGTTTAGAGCTGGTTCTGTAGTGTCTCCTCTTTTACAAGGTTTGTTTCTGTGTGACAGCAGCAAGATCTAAACTTGATCAAATCTTTTTCAGCTTTATTTTCGGCTTGGTTTGCCACCTGACAATTTGATTTAACGATATGTAAAGGTGACAGCATTTCATATGGGTGGCATTGAATCACCAAATGCACAGGGTTTGCCACTCAACCACATGAAACTTTTCCAGGCCTCTTGAGATTCACTGCAGCTGCCAGGTGAGTTTCACAACATAATACTGTACCTTCCAAAAGTATTCATACATTTTGTCAATTTACTGACACAATCTTCAACAGATTTAATGGGAATTTTCCATACAAGACCAAAACAAGGTAGTGAAATTGTTGATCTGATTGATCAAAAGCACAAATTACCAAATGATATTTCACTTTCTCATATTTTAAATTCCACAATTCAGCCCCCATTTTCTGTACCATTTTCTTTGATGTTAGGCTTCTACAGTGGATATTAATTTGATCTTGTCTCTGAGTTTAAATTAAATACATTCTGTTTGTTCATTCCATTTATTTTACCTCTTGCTCACAGGTTTGTCTATTTAGCTAGATTTCTCTGTTAGGTGAAGTCACTAGAAGAGCCTCTGTTGTCATTAACCCCGTTTAAGGTTTTAAAAGGACTTCTGGACCTGGGCTTTTGCTTTTTTCCCCTGTGTCTGCTCTGTCTTCTTCTACAGTGCATTTCATACTTCAGTACATAGTGTGGCTACTCTACCCAGCTTTGAGTAAAAGTTCCTTTCTACTGTCGCCACATGTTTGTTCTGGAGGAGGGATTGCTATGAAGTCATGATAAACTCAATGTGCTCTTTTCAACAACATTGTGTGACTGAAGAAGAACCAAAGCTCATTAGTGGTGAAGAATCCAGTTACCTCTATTTAAAACAGGCGGAATGAAGAAAGAGAAGAAAGCCTTCTCATTATTTTTCAGTTTCATCAGACAGTTCTACTTGACGGAGAGTGATTGAAGATCTTTGCTATCACCCCTGAAACCAACCATAAAGTCTGCAGAACATGGTTTGGAAAAGCTGCATGACTGAGCGGCATCTTGACCTTCTCACTGCGGCAGAGACTCCGTCGTCACTACTGGTGCAAAGAAATTGCTGTCTGTGTGAAACATGCTCTGTAAAACGTGTTTGAGTCCCGATTTGAAACAGAATTTGTTCAGAGTCAGGTAAAAGTCTGCAAGTGGAAAAGAAGCGAAAGAACAAGTCAGCCGAAGATGGGTTGATTCCCGATAAACTCCTCCCAATCAAAATTTACTGTCAGCAGTTAGTGAATCTCCTGGTGTAACGACCATAAACCTGGTCAAACCAGTTTTAAGGCTTTGCCAGATGGTACAAACTTTGTTTTTCTGATTATAACTAAAGTGGGAATTTTCCCCACATAACGTGTGGCTCACTTGTTTCTGTAACCCCCTTCAATGCTTGTGTGACCTTTGTAAATTTCCACTTTCTTTAACACTGAAGTGGGGGTGGCAGTGCTGACGTTACGGTTCCTGAGGGTCTCGAAATAGGGCATTGTAAATGGTAGAGGGGCTTTTACACAGAGGGGGAGGAGAAAATATGCAGCGAAGAGCAGGGAGTCCAGACAGCAAGTAAACAAGCTGACTCCAAAACAAGAAACTCTGCCTAGTTTACAGGAAACCTTATCAATCCCGTGCGTTCTTCATTGACTGTTTAGCGATAATCAGGAAAGCTTAAAAAGTAAAAAAAAAAAATTTAAAAAAAAATTGTTAATCAGGGTAAAAAGTTACTCTGATATTGCAGGGTAACATTTTTAAGAAATTCTTTACATGAGCTGTGAGAATCTGTTTTCTGTGAACTAGGGAGGATTTTCTTTTCTTTATTCCCCCCTTAAAGAAAAAGACGTGTATCACAAAAAATCACACCACAAGCATACAAAAAAAAAATAAATAAATAGAACATTGTGTTCGAGGTGTGCATTCGTAACTTGACACCAGTGAATACAGTGAAAGAGGATGAGGGCGGTGAAGAACCTTTGAGGAAAACGTCGTTCAGACTGGTTTTGTTACTGAACGCAGCAAAACAGACTGAACTTGGACTCAAATGTGGCTCACAGTGCTGGCAGCCATATTTAGCCTGACTGTCCTGTGTTCTGGAAGCAATGCGTGTTTTTCTTCCAACTGTTAGGACTTTAAACACTAGGATCACCATAGAGGTCCCTGCTGGGGTACCATTTCCAAATACCAGAGAGGGGCCAATTGGCCCTCCCCCTA
>CAEFZX010003582.1:0-14327 GCA_903066825.1 Alfaro cultratus
GCTCCGGTGAGCCGCCTCGACAATGGAGGTACGGAACATGGTCCACTCAGACTCAATGTCCCCCACCTCCCCCGGAATGTGTTCGAAGGAAGGAAGGAACACATTCATGATTCTGGACCCAGCAGCAAGGAACGTTCAGAAAACATTTCTTGAACTTCATCCTGAATGTATAGTGGACATTTATTAATTTATCAATCAATCAACCAGCCCAGCAAGTAACTGATTGATTCATTAATTGACTAATTGGTCAATTGATTAATTTGTCAATTGATTAATTAACTAAATAATTGAATATGTATTTATTTATTTGTTTGTTTTGAACAGACAATAAAAAGGAAAAACAAAAATAAGACAAACTGTCATGACAACTAACTTGCAATTTTTTGCAGACAAAGCTTGCCGAACGTTAAAAATCAAACACCATTAAACATTCAGCAAACATTCAGCGAATCAGGATTGTGTGCTTCCTCATCATTCCAGATCTTCCGAAACCGGATCACAAAGGTTCAAATTTGTAGGGTCTTCATTTGTGTTCTGTTGGCTTTCAGGATCTTCCGGAACATGATTACAAGGACCCACCAGTATGAAAATAGGACGGCACATAGCTATTAACGCAGCCAGATCAGGATGCACTTCGCAGAACGTCCCAGAGACAACATCTTCACTTTCTACGCGTGTATGTTCAGCACACTCTACGGGTGTCATGGGTGAGTTTTGAGGTTCTGGGAAATTGTGCTGTAACTGAACCTGTAGGGGGTTCAGCTGATGGCCTAGGCTCAGGGCTTCTTGAGCGAGGATGAACTCGTTTAAGACAGAACATGTTACAGACAACATTTCGGAAGTGTTTCTGAGCAATTCTCAGACAGCTTTGTGGGATATGAGCTTTTCTGGGATGTGCCAGGGTTCTTTTGAAACAAGTGATAATCTTGAAATCAACAATTGGGTCGTTCATTGTCATGAGGTAAAAAAGCCGTTCTCTTACCATATCGTCGTTTCCACTTAGAAGTTGGTAGATGTCTGCACCGAGTTTTCTGTCCATCTTAGGGAAAAAGACGAAGTCTAGATCTTTTAGTTCTTCCCAAAGTACTTCAAAAAGCCTAGTGTGGAGACGTGCTCTGTCTCTCATTTTATATGCTGTGACTGATCCATAAGTAGCCTTACTAATTAGCTTCCAAAGAACTAATCTTACCATTCTTTTACGTTCTTTTTCTGTTCCACGTCTGATTCTCTTGTCTGTGCCATCCTGCTCTGGTTCTGTACCTTTAGGATCAGTGGACTCAGGAAAACTGTCACTCAGGCAGTTTTCATCTGAATACAAACTCTCGCTGTCAAAGAAAGTCTTTTTGATCTTTGCTCTTACAGATGAGAAAAATCTCTTCATTTTGGTAGGTTCTGGAGGAGTGGGATTCTCCAGGTGACGCTTGAACTTTCTCACTATTCTTGGATGCACTTGTGGGTATTTAAGTGATGTAAATAAACACAATTCGCTAGCAAATTGGAAAGAATCTCTGGCGATGCTTTGGAAGATATTCTCACTCAGCTTTTCTGACATTGCAGTCAAGACTTCCAGATCTAATTCCTCAATTTCTCCTATAATCAGATTCAAGAGGTCATCATGGACACCTTCAAAGGTCCTTCTGACATGATGCAGAGTAGATGCATTTGCAACCTTCTCAATCACTTGCCACAAAAGGTCACTGACAAATTCACGCTCTATCTCCATTTTGATTTTGCTGACTCCAGGCAGGTTTGACACTCTGACTTAAACTTTGACAATAAATTCTGCGTTGAAAGATTACTGTGCAGTTGGTGATGTCATGGACTACGATATCACCAATCATCCTTTGAAGAGCTTCATGACACAGACTTCAAAGGAAAAAGAATTCCACCCATGATGACATAGAAGTCTAAGTGTCAGCAGCATGGCAACTGTTGCTAGGGGTAATAATAGCACACAACCAGCATGGTAAAGTCAAGATCGTGGGCACCAAACAGCAGGAGATGGTTCTGATCAGGGGTATGGCGTATTGTGTGTGAAATGATGCAGATCCAGCCCTGGAGACAGACAGCATAGGCAAATACTACCAAGGCTGGTGTGGATTTTAAGAGTTGCCATCAGTGACTTGGGGTGCGTTTAAGGGGTGTCATTTTTGAAGTTACACTGTAAAAAAATAAACAGCAATATTTTTGGTTTAAAAGGCCTATCATAGAGGAAAACACTGAGTGTTCATTTTTCAAAGTCATATTTTTTGCACCATGTTATTCATACTTTTATAAATCCTGTAGTTCCAATCTAAATATTGAATTCATAAGCTAAATCTTTAATTTGCAAAAAATATTTACTGACCAACTAAATATTTAGGTCTGAACTAAAATTAAATAAAATATTTAGTTAGATAAATATTTTGTTCCAAATACTTAAAAAAAAAAAATTTCATTTCATTTCACTATTTTTTATTATTTAGTTTAGCTTGGACCTGAATTATATATATATAGTGTGTGGGTGTGGGTGTGTAGAAGGAGAAAGTTGTCTATTTTTGTCTATTTTTCCTCATTTGACCAGAATTGTGTCTATTGATCCATTGCAAAAAAAAAAAAATAAAGTTTTACTATGTATAAATATCTGCATTTCAGTGTATTTTTATATTTCGGTCTATTTTAAAATATCTGAAGCATCTTGGACTTGTGGAAAGTTTTGCATTGGTAAATAAAACTCCCCCTGCTTAGAGCATTCAGACAATCCAGTCAGCAGTTCTGTAATAATGTGGGCATCTCAGTCTCAGGCGGTACTTGTGGTGTTAATACCCTCTGATACAAAGGCCCAGGAACTGAGCGGCAGGAGTGTCCTGCATCCGGAGATGACTGGATTTAAGTGTTCCTGAAGCCAGGGGCCTCCAAGGATTAAGGTTTAATAATCTACACTTGTTAGGTTAATAAGCACAATGCAATCATGTTACAAGACTCATCATTCTAATTCCATCTTGTTAAACTTTTTTAAAACTTTTGTCTTCAAAGGAAAGTTAAGTCACAGGTGAACTCTGACTGAAGTATTCTGGTGTTTTCATACCAGCAAGATTAGCTATATCGTGATAATTTTGCTGTTATTTTGTGACACTGAATCTGAGGTGATCAAAATGTAAAACAGAAAGAGTCCAAACATTCCCCTTAAAATTTTAAATTATACCTATGTTTTCAAATTCCAGCGTACATCCATGACAATTCCAAAATCTCCCAAGAAAATCCTGAAATGAACCTGAGAACAATCCATCAAAGCCCCAAGATGCAGCCGCCTGGAACACACTAAGCACTATGAAAGCTTTAAATCTCTTCCTCTGCACAATCCATTTAGCATGGCTTTGCCACACTCCACCAGGGGGGTGCTTGTGTTGGATCCCAGGGGTGGTACCACCAGGATAAATTATGCATCCAGTGTATGTGTATGCAGCTCCTAGCTTGGTTTCTCTATGTGTGTGTGTGTGCGTGTGTGTGTGTGTGTGTGAAGGCAAGTGGAGGTGGAGGATTTTCTCCTCTCTGCAGGTCCTCTCCACCCATCACCAGCCAGCATAAGCCTGTTGGACACACATCGGAGTGGAGATGGGGTGTCACTAAGAGTGAGCCGGGCTCCCAGGGTCTTACAGGCCCTTAGAAGAAGCGGGATGACCTTTAATCAGGGATCAGGAGCCTGAGTTGCAGCTGGAGGCCCTCAGGAGCCCTGACTGCAGTCGAGCCCTCAGGCCAGGCTCCCAGCTGGCCGTCCACCTTGAGGCAGTGTGCCGATTGCTGAGGTGTAAATTTATGATGCAGTGATCGGGTTTCTCTGCAAGGCTTCACTCACACATAAAGTCATTTTGAACACGACTACTTATTCTGTTTTTCAATGAAGGGCTTGTTTTTTTACTGTGCCTGGTAAATGTTGTGAGTATGTGTTATTTGTTGAAAAACCTTCAGACATACATCCGTTATGGCTCTGATCACATAATTTAGGACCAGGACGACTGCAGACACTACATGATGAGAAGACTTCATTCAGTCAACATTTTACCTCAAAAATTAGATGGTTTTTTTTTGTTTTTTTTTAACTGTAACCTCAAATATCTCCCAATAATTGACTTGTCCAAAACACCTGAATCAAATGCCTGAATCACTTCCTCAGCATGCAGGGAAGTTCTCCCGAGTTCTACCAGTGACCTGGTTATTTGACTCGCATCTTAAAGTTTCAGGACTTGAGGTCTCAAGGCCTGGATTGAGGACCCCTGGTCTAGAGCATGTTATCCTATTCATTGCTGCAGTCATCATTCCCTGGACCCTCACTGCTCCCCCAGATCCTGCATCTTTAAGTATTGGGTCTTTTTTTTAATTTTTATTTTTTTATGAATTTAATCTTTTTTGTCAACAGGCTGTAGCATAAAACATGTGAAATGTGAAGGCATATACTGTAGCGATCGGAGATACGACCCCTTTGGAACTGGGTAGTTGTTTTTTTTTATCAGTTTTGTCCAGGTCAAATCATATAAAGAAAATATTCTGATCTAAAGTCACTCTATTGTTCCTAACACTTGAGGTGCAGACTAATAAAAACGCTATGGACTAAAGATATTGGTGTCCAAAGATAAAAATATTATCTCTATTTTGAAGTAGATATTAATCTTTAAGGCTTTATGACGCACCTAACAACTACAGTTTTGTGTGAACATTTAATAATTGTAAGAGTTTAGACAATTTAATAAAATAACTGATGTATATAAAAAAGTTGCCCAATCTATCACTACAAACACTATTTGACCACAGATTGACAATAAAAGGTTATACATAAAGTTAATGTACATTGTCTGTCTTCATTAAAGACTTATTTTTATGAATGATCCATTTTTTTTAGATTTGATTTACTCTAACCATTCCGAAAACACATTGTACTCCATTAAAAGTAACTGCTAAGAAGGTGTGTGCAGCCATCTTGGGATCTCAACTAAAACTTGTACTGTAATACTTGCATCCTCCAACAGAGGGTGGAAGACAACAGCAGTGCTTTAGGGAATTATTCATGTCATACATGGTATAGAAAAATGAAATCAGGAAATATATTCCCGTATAATGTAATCTGTTTCTCAGATTTCTGAAACTTTTTCCTCATCTACAAATTATGGTCTGCAGACTAATTATACGACATCGCCAGTGAAAACCTGGATATTGAGGATGTAGTCTTCCTCATAACTTTTGATGCAGCAGCAGAGATAAAAAGAACATGTAATCTCAAACAGACTTTCCCTTTGTGTGAGACGCAGCATTAACCTGCCAATCAATCCCACATCAACAATCATGCTTAGCCCTCAGACACCAACCCACAGACACGTTACAACACTCCTGCCTTGCCACCCCCCTCCGTCACCCACCCCGAGGATTAGCCCCCTGCCCCCACATCTCTGGACACTACCTCTTGCCCTATTATCACATTTGATCCACACCTACCCCCTACCTCTGCCCCTTTGCTTATTCCTCCCTCCCACATGCACCACCAGCAAGGCATGCCCCCTTTTCTTTCACCACTCTCATGGAGAAGAAGAGGAGGATGAAGAGCCGGGGGCTTTCATGGGGAACAATCTGCCAGGGAGACGAAGAATGAGCGGGCACTCAATTAAGGGCTGCCCATTGAGCCTGCGGGGTGAGTCTGAATGTGGGCCCCTCCAAAGGAATGGAGTCCTATGAATAGATTGTGGGCCTTCATGAAATATTAAAGAGCGGACGGATTTCCCACAATATTTGTACACCTCGCTTTGTGGGGATTTCTCCCTCCATTGAGCCTGAAACTGTTAACACATCCGCTCTGAAGCACAGTCCTCAGACTGAACTAAGGAGCACACGGTCCAGGCATCAAACGCTCCCCACCCTCTACTTACTCTTCTATCTCTTTCCTTTTGTCTTCCACTTTCTTCTCTGGCCTCTCTGCCCTTCTCATTGTCTTGGAGGGCTCTGCAGCAGTTTTAATGACCACCTGTTCATTCTCCAGCTCTAGCTGCTGTGATTCGCCAGGCCAAGCTCTGCTATTGTTGGGTCAGGTCGGTAGCTGCTGAGACCTTATCTCCACTTTCATTAGGGCGATGGCCAAAAGAACGTAGGCAGGTACAAAGCGCCATGACACAATTTTACTGCTTCCTAACGTTGTTTACTAAATGTTTACTCCATCTGAACATAAAATATAATATTCCACCAATATGCTTTGTAGGCTATGTACTTGTTTTATTATTTTTCCAATTAGAAGTGATTAAAAGAAATATGTATGTCCAAAATGCAGTTTTAAATTTTCTGCTATTTCTTGTTAGGTTACTTTGTAAGATGTCTGAATATTCGGTGTTATAGCAGCATGTCTGGGAAGACGTTCATAAAATGGTTAGGTTACTCCAGTGTTCTTTGCTCTTAATTTGTGACACTTGAACTTTTTCTCATTTTGTTACACTGTGACCACATTGCATTATTTGTGCAAGTTGTGAACAAATGTAAAGGAACAATTGTTGAAGGAGAAGTATTCAGTTTTCAAAAACTTGTAGAAACAAAAATCTAGAAAAGTGCATCATGTATTTGTATTCTGCCCCTTTTACTCTAATACTAAATTAAACCTCTTGCAACCAGATTTTACTAACAGAATTTTCTCCAATAGTGGGTCTCAGCGTAAATGCATTTGTACTGTGAATTTGTCAGAGGTTTGCTAGAGAACATTCCTGAACCATCACATCTTAGGAGGGAGAATCTATCAACAACAATTAATCCTGACCTTCACAAAACTGGTATTTATGAATGGCTGGAAAGAAGAAAGCCACTGTTGAAAGAAAGATATAAATCCCACTGCACCCTGAATCACCATCCGGTTGGTGTAACATGGAGGTGACAGCGTCATGCTGTGGGCATGTTTTTCCTCAGCAGGGACTGGGAAGCTGGTTACAGTCGATGGAAAGATGGATGGAAGGAAAACTTGATAGAAGCGCCAAAAGTTTTGAGACTGTTGCTGATGTTCACCCTCCATCACAACAACAACACTAAACATGCAGCCAGGGCTCAGACCAAAGTTTATTCCTGTTCTTGAGTGGCCTATTCAAAGTCCAACTAAGAAACTGAGAAAGTGTAGTAAAACTTGAAAATTACTATCTCTCTGACTTCAGTTTCAGTGTTATTCTGCAACAAAAATGGGGAAGTTTTTTAAAGTTTCACAAAACTGGCTGTGGATTATCCAAAGATACTTGCCCCCAAAGAAGCAAAAGACATCTGCAAGACCACAACCACATAAGTCCTGTCTTCACTTGCTTTACTGAGAATATTCACAAATTCTAGTATCTAAATGGCTTCATATCATCAAAACTAAGGAAATATCTTTCCTTTATGGGATTTGAATTTCATAAATTTGATTTTTCTGTCTGTTTTGGGCTATATTTGAAGTTTAAGAGGGAGTCGGCAGGTAGTATGAGGTGGCAGAATGCCCTATGAGTCAATCCAGTTGACTTCCAGCTGGGTAGCACATTAAAGAGCGGGCCACTTGGCCTGTCCTCCGTATGTCATGGTCTGGGGTCCAGGTTGTCTGTGTAGTCCTAGCACACGAGGGCAGCTGGGCGGGGGGTTTGGAGAGTCTTTAAGGGGTTGTGCAGCCAATATGTCAGCATTTTAGAAGGACGGGGCCTGGGATGAACACTGCAGGAGGAGCAGGGGGAGGATTCTCTAAAGAGAAATCAACTTTTCTCAGTGTTTTCTGACCTGTGCTGCATCTCTTCTCATCCTGATTACTCTCCCTCCTCTCTCCTGTCTCTGACAGATTGATACACTGGCTCAGTTGTTGTTTTATGTCTAACCGCGGCATCTTTGTCCCACCCACTCATTTCACTACAACCTATTTTCTATTTGAACTCAATTGAGACTCACCGCTTTGTTTTTCCGTCATCTTTTCCCCATCAAAGTCTCTCATGAAAAAAATCAGTAAGGAGGACGAAGGGGCCGGGGATGAGACAAATCTGTTTGGCTTTTACCTCACACAATGCTTCTCATTTGAATTTCCCCATATATTGCTGGTCACCAGTCTGAATGGTGCCCCTGATGAAGTGTTGTTTTTGTGGCTCTTCACATGAATCCCAAAGACCCCTTGGTGACATTTTACTCCCGTCATTGACTTCAAAGCTGTATGTTAGGGGACGCGATGGGATAGAGGGCCGAGGTGTTACCAGGTCCACCGCTGGATGTTGTTTACCAAACCTGTCACACCCCCACCCGTTTAGGAGCATTTAAACTATGTAATCCCCACAGCGCCAAACACAAAACATTTTTCAAGCACCAAAGTGCTTTCAGGGTAAGAAGAACCCTTTGTTTTGATGATCTTTATGTTGGGATGCTCCCTGCAGGGCATCAATCCCATAAAGGATCATTTTTAGTCATTGTGTTGGATGTCTGAGGTCATGTTATAAGGTCATGATCGGCATAAATCTACTCCAATTCCACATGAATGACAGTCCTTCTTACATGCCTTTTTTCTGGCACAGAGCAACTATCTAAAGCACATTTGAAATAAAAATTGACGTTGGGCTTCAGATTGCAAATGTAAAACAACTGAGTCAGTCACATTGCATAGGATTTCAGATTTATTAAAAACAAAACTCTGTAAGATAAAATAATTCCCCAAGGAGCCCCAAAACTAAAGTTATTCCTGTCTAAGTGGCGATGTTAAGTTGCACTTTGCTGCCGCCTTCTGACAGAATTTTTAAAAACACTTTAATAAAACTGCATTTATTATTGAAGACTTTTTGTCTTCAGAAGGTTAAGAAGTTAAGAAAATGATCGTGTATTATAATAAATGGAAGTCTGCTTAATCAAAAAAAATATGTTTTTTTTAAAGCTGCTACTTTTTAAGTCATTACAAAGTCAGAGTCAGGGATTAATTATGGGATTCAGTATATTAATTTGATCTCAAATATTTAAAATTATAAGTTTGAAAATACAGAGTTATGATTTATTTACCTCATGACGTAAATAAATGTCACGTCAGGAATACATATGTTAGTGGAGGGCAATGCTAATGTAATTAATTTGTGAATTTAATATCAGTGTAATTGCGTGTCTATCGAATTCGACGCATTAAGTATTTTTAAGCAGTAAGGAACTGATGAACAGTCATGTGAACTTTTACATTGCCTCCAGTACCGAGTTCTCATAATCATCTTGGCTGCCAGGAACATTCAGGCGCATTACCGCCGCCTATTGGCTTAGAATGTAAATGCATCAATGTTAGCGGTCTTCTAGAAATGAGGGAATCGAGAAAGGCTCTGAATACACAATTACTTTTGTAGTTTACCAATTAGAGAAAAAAATCAAGCCCTTATATATAGATTGATCAGGCACAACATTAGGACCAGCTTTACAGCCTCACGTGCAATAAAGCAGCATTGACCTCTAGAAGAATTTGAACCACCAGCTTGTTTATTGGATCAAAAGTTTCATGATGGACAAAACCTGTGAGGTCTCAAAAGACCTTTGCAAAATTTTTGGCTGTAAAAAACATAAAAATGGTTAGAGAAGAATTTCTAAACTATCAAAGGTTCCAGTGAGGACTGTAGGTGTCATAATCTGGAGGGTGGAAAGAACAACTCATCATGCAACCCTCCCCCTGCAGAAGGAAAAGCATGTAAAAACCTGTTTTAAACACTTAGTCAATCTTGTGAAACACTAAGAACACAGACTGGTAGATGAGGCTAAAGCTTTTTTGTGTGGGTGCAATGAAACACACCATGTTTGGAAGTCAAAAGACATTACATCATCCTAAAATAGTGAAGTCATTATAATGCAGTGGGCCTGGTTTTCAGCTTTTGTGTTTCACTGCAGAATTTGCATCAGTGAAATGACTTACTGATCAAATTAGTTTTTTAATAACATTCTAAAAGTATCTAACGTATCCTATGTTCCAGATGAATAAAAATGTGAACAAGGCCTTAAAGTAGTTTTGCCCAGTCTATTGAAGTGCTTCTGGCTCATATTCATATTCCCCTGCATCCATCCATCCATCAGTTGGCTGCACCCTCTTATCCTTGCAGCCAACTGATGGATGTGTGCAATAACGCTGTCTTTTTTTACCCCAACTCCACAAGATGGCGGTAGAGAGCAACAGAAGCTATTTCGAGTTAAAGGTGTATTTGGGCTCCAGGTGGAGAATTATGCATTACTTCAACCATTACTGAGCACAACACTAACATGTAGAGTGCTTCATAACACAGTACATTGCTTATTTAAAAGATAGGTCAAATATCTATCTTCTTTTTGTCTACATCAGGTATAATCTGCTTATCTTGTGCATTTTTTCTTTTTCTTGAAAGCTATACGATTTACCCTGGTGATAAACTTAGTAATAAGTGCCTACTTGTGTTTTTTGAAAGTTGGGGGGAAAAAACATATTTAGTTTAATCTGATGGAAACTGAAAATACTGTGTTGAGACGCTTATTCAGGTCACGCACACACATATGCTTTTACACACATTGCATTGCTTTCACACGGGAGCCTTTATGTTTGTAGCAGGTGCAGAGACAACGTATTTTCACTCCCAAGGACATTCGCATAGTTTCACACACAAGCCTTTGTGAAATAGAAACTTAAAATGGCATATTAAATCAGATGACCACTGGGCGTGCTCACAGATTAATACAAAAGCAACTGATCCTTCCGTGTTTGTTGAGATGCTGTATAGATTCGGACACATTCACATTCACTTTTAGTCTGTGAGGTAAGCGTCTCCATTCTTTTCTAGCGCTAAAAAAGAATAAAATAAGTAAAGTCTGATCGCTTTGTGTTGGCTGATTTTCTGCTTCGTGTGCTTGCACGTTTTGATCCATCGAGTTTATAAAACATGATTTATTAATCACAACAACTGCCAAGTAAAGTGAAATAAAAAAGCCTGCAGCAACATGCATTTGTTTAGGGTTGAACCGTGTCTTTTGGCAGCGTTGTTATCTTACAAATGCAATCTCACTTCAGTTGCGTGTGTCTCCTGACAAGTGGGAGAGGCTCTGAGTTAGATAGAAAGCATTTGTCAGTGTGCTGTCATAGTCATTGCTGCTGTCTGAGGCTGGCCTCTGTATTCCCAGCTGTTCCGTCGAAAAGAGGTGAGAACGGAGAAGTAATGATGCGGCAGGTCTTTGCATAGACAGCCTATAACGTGGGGCACGCATGTGGCAGCATGCTGAACCTGCAAGAGCTAAACCAGCCAACCAGGGCACAATCATTTTCCCTGAGCTGCAGTAACAGGGTTCAAAATCTAAATCGGAAGCCAGTTCTACCATGAGGTGCATTCTGGAAAATAATCTGAGATTTTGGTTGCCACTGATGAGATGATTTTAGCTTCTACACAGAAGGCTGCCTGAATTTTGCTTTCAAAATGTCAGTGGAAAAAACAAAGTGTAATCTTTGCAATCCATCACTCAGGAATCCATGTTGACTTTAACTTGGCAGAAAAGTTATTTTGAGAAACGACAACGATTGACACAATGTTATTTTCACTACAAACCCCATAAGCTGATATCTTTCTGAGTTATAAAGGCCAAACAGACAGAAAGCTCACTTGAAGAAAATCTTGCAAGTAGAAAACAGACTGGAAGTATTTAGAGTGAACCATGAAATTAAACAGATTTACAATATGTGCTAAAAGTATTGTTATTGCTTAAACTTTTACACATTTTGTCAAGTTACCACCATAAACATTAATGTATTTCTTTTTTATTTATGTGATAGATCAACAAAATTATGCACCACAAAAGAACTGAAAACAACTGGTTTTCAGTTTCACTTGCATGCAGCCACCTTTACTAAGATATGACTAGATAAAATCTATGACAAACAACAGCGTCCATGAGTAAATAAAGGCACTTTCTGAAGAGTTTGATCGGGCTTTTATGCAAGAGTGACAAGAAGAAAGCCATTTCTCATTTGGGTAAAGTCAGGAAAAACTTTGTCTACAGTCCACAGATGCCAGCGAAGGGATGAAGAAGGCAGGATGATGATGGAACTTTCTGCTCTACACGCAGTGAGTTATGTGGGAAGGAAAACTAGAACTAGCCCTCATTCGAACATGATAAAAGTACAAAATCCCACACATGAACAAGGAATGTGAAAGACTCATATTATTCTATCACAATGCTTGAAAAGGAGTAGGAAGAAGAAATAAACTTGTGAACTCCTACCCCATAAACTCATACAATATATTCAGATGGACCTTCGTTATATAAAAAATAAAAATTTCAAGAAAATGACACGTTAATTAATTTTCCATCTTCTCTGGGTTTGCATGTCTAAATATACACATCTATACATCCATACCCACATGCTTCAATTTACATATACCCATTAGTACTATCTCTCACCCATATTTCTACATCTTGTGAAAATGACCTCCTTATATTACCTTTTAAATTGTATTAAATTTTTATTTTGTTTTGACTCCTCATTTAACTTGCTCAATAATTTTACACCATGAATTGAAATGCAAAATCTCTTTCTTGTTGTGCGTACACTGCGAATCCTTAATTCTGACACAACATGGTGGAGGCAGACGTAGGCAGAGGGGCTGCTTTCCTTCACTGGGGAAAACCTGAAGGAGGCTCAACTTGAGACTGAATGGAGGTTCATCTGTCAGCAGGACAACTAAACATGCAACCAGAGCTACAACTAAGAATCTGGGGCAAGACTTAGTGTTTGATTTTGATAGAGGCTCTTCATTTGATCTGGCTGAGCTTGATCAATTTGGAAAGAGTTAAATATGCAAAGGTGATGAGAATACTTGTTTAAAAAATTAAAACTGTGTATAGTTTTTAATCCCCCCCCACACACCTCCCCCACCCCCAAAATAAAACAAGAAAAAAAATTGGAAATTTGTGGCTCTCAACAAAATGTGGAAAAGTGTAGGTGTGTGTGTATAAACCATTGATATTTCAACAGCTTACAGATAAGGATTCAGGAAGTTTGCAGCTAAAAGTGTTTTTCTAATGAAGGCGTTCAGGCAGGACAGGACTGGTGCAAGACTGGTTGACAGTCAGTCACTGAGACAGCTGCAGAGTGAGTGCCATGTTGTCAGAAGATGAACAGGTCAACTGGATTGTTGCCTGATCATGACACTCATATTTTCATCGCATGAGAGACAGCCACACCTGACAATGGGCAACAATCAGAGGCAGAGCAGAGAGACAGAGAGATAAGTCACTATAGAGCTTCCGAGCGTGACGTCACTGCTCTAGGCGTAGGGGTCTGAGCGCCATGTTGTTTGGCCACAAACATAACCGAGAAATGAACATAACCGACTGTCTCACAGATATTTTGAATATTTTAAGTAACTTAAAATAATTTAACGATGGTACAAACTTGCTGCGTTATTGGATGTAATTTCCGATCACACGACCGAAACGGTAAAAAGAATGTCCTGGGTATCAGCGGTGAGACGTCCTGATATTACGTTCTCCAACATCCCAAGATATCTACAGGTTTGCTCCAGACATGTCTATTCTGGTGAGTGTCTAAATTTGCTTTGTTGGTGTTGTGTCATAATGTTTTGCTATGATTTTGTCCCTCTGTACTCATGTTCAGTTATGTTGAGTCCATTTAAGTGGGTCAACCTTGTTCAGGTAGGGCTTATATTTTTTATGTAACATATTCTGAGTTTTGTCAGTGGACATCGAGGTTATTCCATTATTGTGAAGTAAACTATTTTACTTATCAGATTTGCAGTATTAATACTGATGTGTGTTCTGATATCTCCTCTTCAAGGCAAACCGATGTATGAAATGGATCCGATCAATCCAGAAGAGGCGATACAGTAAGACCATGGTGGATCAACAAGTTACAGAGACTGTGTTGTCATTATTTACCCCAGAAGAGGTAAATAATGAAAGCACAGTAGCGGAGGCTACAGAAGAGGAGCAAGTTGGACAGGCTGAGGAGGAAACCCCAGGAGAAGAGCTCAGCCAGGCTGCACACTATGAAGAGGAACATAACCGATTTGTGTTGAAATAAATATGTGTACAGTTGGAAGTGTACCTCCAACTGTACACATGGAGGTGGGAAACTGCAGACACCTCTGGGGAAAAAAATGACCAACATAAGAGGAATCAGGATTTCACCGTCACCATCTCACCCAAAGAGATCAGGACCTTCTTCATTCACTTCAGCTCCAGAAACAATTAAACAGACCCTCCTTCTATCTTCTGTGAAGATCTCAGCTCTTTTGACAAATTATGTCATTTCACAATTTAATGTGGTAAACATTCATGAAACGTTTGATTCAAGCACTTCAAGTTGCATGTAAACAGGTGATGAAATGAAT
>CAEFZX010003583.1:0-20147 GCA_903066825.1 Alfaro cultratus
ATATATTTATTTATTTATTTCGACATTTTTCCTAATTAACCAAGGCTTCCTCTTTGTACACCTCCAGAAAAAAAGTTTCAAGACTCACTCTTTTTTCTCAAGCATTATCAGAGCTTCCTGTAGGTCACACAATGACACATAAAAGTTTTTGAAAATGAAGCACCTTGTGAGACCTTGTGGCATTCTCTCAGGGTAAATTTACACTGGAAACTATTTCCTATACAGTGGAAAGGGTGATTTCAAACTATTTAGAGTCACCTTTAAAAATGGTTCCTCCAGGCACATACATACTTAGATTTGAGTGTAATTCTATCTGTGTTTCAGCCATTGACAGTTTTCTCCAAACAATTTCTTCATTTTTGTGTAGCTTGAGCTCCACTGTTGATGTCAGACTCAAGTTCTTAATTACTTTTCATTGAGAGAAAATGCAACACAGAAAGTCTTCTCTATCTCCTGACAGCCTTCTGCTTACTGTGTGCCTGACTCACTCTAAGAAGTAAAACTTCACAAACATTCGGTTCTGCATCAGCTCAGCTTTACTTTTGAAGCAGCTCTGTTTACACCGGGACTTAAATATTCCTCACAACTACAAACAGCGAGTTGGTAATACAGTGAATTTCATCCTCAGAATCAAAGAGTTTATTTGTTCACAGCATCTTATCATCAAAGCCAAGCATTTCTGTCTGTCACTGAGCCAACATAGAAACAGATTTTTCTGAACGCCTTTTTTTTTTTAGAATGCGCTCTTCCCTATATGTCCACATGGGGGCGCCCGTCTTCCATTTAAACTAAACAAATTGCACCTGCCTCTCAGTATCCTCTACTCGACTGCAGTCTTGGTTCATATATCTTATTATTTTGCCTTTCATTTCTCTTGGCTTAATTTTATTCTATCCCTTTTTTTCCTGGTAAATCTTTTCATCTATGTCAGATAAAAGGAGTAAAACTGAAAAAGATATTTCAAAACAAACTACCAAAAAACGGCGTAAGTTCAGCTGATTAATAAACTTGGAGAAGATAAAAGGTGCACGTTAAACCTCTTTAGTAGTCAACGCTATTACTGCATTCACTTAGTTTTTTTTTTGAGTGTGTTTTTAAAAATTGGCAGTGCTCAGGGCATGCGAGATACTCCTCCGTGCTCTACATATGTAGCAGATGTCAACTCATTAGAGTCACAAAGACTCTGTTTGGTTTCAGGAAAGATTCTGTAGTTACCCCAGAGCAAACATGTGAAAACAGAGCTGCTCTGATGCACCAATTGTTGCTCCAGGCCCTTATCAGTGTTGCATGTTTTTATTGCCTGTGTGTATGTGTGTGTCTGAAATATTGTTTAATTCATGAGTACAGCACCAAGTAAGAATAAACAGAAAATCCTATTTTATTTCACCTGACATTTGCATGTTGATGGCCACAAGTGAAGTCGTACAGTAAAATATCTTCCCTGTCCTTGGTTGTTTTTCCTTAAAATGGATAATAGCAGCACATTTCAAAAGTATTAATTTCCTTTCACCTGTTCACATCAAAATCACAAACTTCAACCTAATTTTAAAGGAGTTAAGCATCAAAGAGTGAGTCCAATAAGGGCCAATATTAACCTCTGATCTCTTGACCAGCTATGAACTGTTATTCATACCCTTCACAGATATAAAGGGAATGTGTCATAGGAGACACAACGTCATGCTGATCTATTCAGACGAGACCAAACTCAGACGTGGTGATGGCAGCATTGTGCTGTGTGGAAGCTTTCCTGCAGAAGGGAATGGGGGATCTGGTCAAAGATAGATAGACCCAAGCACAATATTGGAAGAAAAGCTGTTAGAAGCTGCAAAACACTTGACGCTGTTCTGGATGTTCACTTTTCAGCAGGACAACTAAAAGCGGGGCTAAACGGAGCAAACAGCTTGATGATGTCATTAAGCAAAATGTGCACTTTGTGAGACAGTGAGGCTCACTTAATTGTCCATTACTTATTTCTCTGGTTTGTCTCACTCTCCCATAAGCGTAACTTGTCGGATCTCTGCCTTGAGACATATGTAGCGGTTGCATTGCATTGTGGGATATGTACTGTATTGTGAACCTTGCACTGGCTGGACCATTAATCACAACTCTGTGAAATTCTGGGATACAGTGGTATGGCTGATCTGCTCGAGGGCCTTGAGTTTGACTTGACTGGTCTAGCATAATAAATCCCAATAAAAACAGGTCAGTTTGTGAATTATGCAAAAGCTTTAAAGGGTTTAAATAATTATGCAAGGGCCTTTGCATGTTTTTCTCACAGTTGTGTGTAGTGAGATATTTTACTGCTTCCCTTTTTCCTTCAAAACCCTTTAAGGTGAACATATTAGTATTTCCAAGAAGTCAGATGCTGGTTTGGAGAATTAGAGGGATGGCCTTGGTTTGAGCTCAAGTGTGGAGACAGAGTCAAATCAAAGAGAGTACCCACTGGCACTGTTTCAGTCTATTTCATTAATCAGATTCATCATAATCTGAGTGAGTTGCTACAGGACATGGAGACAAAAGAGAATTTTTGGATGTTTGGATGGACAGATGAACAGAGACAAATCAACGGTCAGCAAGACAGACATCTTTGGGATAAACATTATATATATATATATATTTATATATATTTTTTTTACTTTGGCATGAACTGGGCGTAAACAAGTTGTAAATTATCCTGGAGGTGGCACATGCAGTCAGTCACTTCAATCCTGTCATTCGAACACTGCAGCACTGGAGGGCTTCGCTCCCATAAAACACAAGCGATTGAGAAGCACTGACATATCCTCTCAGCCCTGCACCACTCAACAGATGTGAAACGGGCTGATAGGCTCCCTGGAGAGATGATGAGCTGGATTGGGAAAAGTAGAGGAGAGAAAAAGAGGTCAAGAAACAGATTTCACTGGGCAATGTGGGCTGAAAGGGAGATCCAACAATAAAGGCTCTTACTGGTTTTACTTTTTAAATTCATTAAAAGCAGTTTTAGTGCTTATTTCAGCTTGGACTGAAACAATGTTGCTTAGCGTGTTTGATCAACAGCATTCTCCATTTGAGAATGTGAACTGAACCAATAAATCAATCAAGTTTATTTGTATAGCACATTTCAGCAGTAAGGTAGTTCAAAGTGCTTTACATCATAAAAACACAAAAATAAAAAGTGATAAAAGCAACATGCAGTCACCAATTGAGAAATCTGTAACAAACATTTCATTCTGTTGAGTGCCACCATTGAAATCATCAATACATATAATGTATGTTGGTCAATGTTCAGTTTATTACAGCTCAAACGCAACTCTAAAAATGTAGAGTTGCATTTTTAGAGTGTTGTGTTGTGCTAGCTATAGGTAGCACAACACTATGCTGTGTTGCCTGTTCATGTATTTTTGCATGTTCATGCATTTAAGATAAACGTTCTGACATTTTAATCTGAAAATTAAGTCCTTTTTTTAAAATATCAGATGCTTCCTCAGCCAGGAAATAGTTATATAAATTTCACATAATATAAAGCAACCTCAACTTTTACTGCACCCATGGTTAAAAACATGTAAAAAGCATTAAGACTACTCCATTGTCATAGCAATAACATAAAAAAAAATCCCAACAATTTTTAATTCGAAAAAGAATATGTGTTGAGGATTTTTATACTTAATTTTACAAGAGTGGAAATAAATATTAAGGACTCTACATATATCCAGTTGCTGTTGTTGGTTCACTTGAGTTTTTTACATCTTATAAAACACATTCATTAGCCTTCGTTAATCTTATTTGTAGCTTTTTGGCTCACGCCAGTTTTAACAACTTGTTATTGAAAGGTAATAAAGATGGTAGAAACAAAACTGAAATAAGTATAAGTCTAATGGCAGAAGTTAGCGTTTTACTCCAACTACTTTAGTGAGATTTCAACTGATGGTGTTAGGTTGCTGATTAGGGGTTGGATAAAATTTCGGAGCCATTTGTTCCCTCATGAATAAATGTCCCATGTGGCTCCATCATGATTGCTTGCTCATTAAAGCAGATAGTGTGAATTTTAGTGAAAGAGTTATAAAACTGTTCCAATTAAGGAGTCTTGGTACTGAATATTTCATCAATTCCCCCTGCCTTGGATTGCACCAGTGTAAGTTTTAATGTAAAAGTAGCTGTAGTGTAAATTTCCTTCTTTCCCTCTTAACGTTCAGAACATGATGAACTGTAGGTTAATATGAAGGTATACATATTATATTGGACTTCTCTGTTTATACCACAGAGAAATGAAACAAAGGTACATCTGAAAACCAGTCTGGAAAGGTGGATACCCATAAAAGGTCAACACTGATTATATTACAATAAATAATGCAATACTGACAGCAGCTGCGGCTCAGATGTTAAGAGTAGCTGATGTTTTTGCAGATTTTAAGTGTGAAAGGAACAAATAGCAACTTTGCAAGGCTATGACACTGAACTTACAAAAATATTTTAACTTTTATTTTACCTATATAAATATATGTACATTTCTGAGAATAGTGTTTACCCTCTTACAGATTTCTTCTGCTTTTTCTTTTTTACTACGAAATGTTGTTTTGAAATAATTATCAATGGGAAAATCCTCAATCCAAACCTGATCATAAGTGGAAAAGTAAGAGTATATTACAAAAATGCTTCAATCTGAATAAATGTGTGAACAGTGAAAAGCAACATTAGTGTGAAAATGGTAACAAGGCCATTTCTGAGGCTTTCTGGCTCCAGTAAACCACAGTGAGAGCCATTATCCACATATACAGAAAACCTCAAAAGGTAGAAGTGTCTGGCCTTCCAAAATTACTCTAGAGTGCAGTCATGACTCATCCAGGAGGATTGCTCTGGCACAAAGGAACTGCATTGCACTTATTTAAGAAGGCTAAATACAGTACGCTGCATTAGATAATACAGCGTACTATACAGCAATGCTCAGATAAAAATATCTGACCATCAGATCATGACCTGTGGTTCAATCATACTTTAGAACAATGATCTGAAGAACACCATCAAGCCCACCTGAAGGCATTATATTGTCCTACTTGAAGTCTTAACTTCAATACGATTAAAAGGCAAGAGCACAACTGGGTCATTCATGGTTGAAAACCTTCCAATGTGACTGATTTCAAACAATTATGAAAAGAAGAATGAGTTAAAATTCCTCCTCTGTGATTTTGCAATGTCATTAAATCAGATATATTTTGCAGAATTAGCAGTTCTGCAGTGCGCCTTTAAAAAAAAGGGCGCTTTGTAAAATCCGTCATCAATGTGCTACATTTTACATTTTGTTTCAGCTAAATACAGGAGGTAAATAAAAAGTCAAAGACACTGCAGTCGATCACAACTTAGACAAGAATGTCTGAGTGGTTTATTAGAATAAGAAAATTAACACAGAGCAAAGTCTCCATGCGGAGTGACAGGCAGAGCTCGGGACATTGTGGTGGACGGTGAACAACTGCTGGAGTGAGTCCGGTTTTCATGTGCCTGCGTGTGTGTGCTGTGCAGCTGTCAGAGGGTGCATGCATGTGTTTGGCGTTCTGTGTGACAAGAGACACGTTTGTTTGCGGACACGAGCGCACACACCTGCATGTACGGTACAAATTCACACATCGCTACTTCAGTACACACACACACACACGGAGGCTGTGTTGTCATGCAGCTACTGCACTGAAATTACATGTAAGCATTTAGGTTATGTACACATAGCAGGGACATGTGTTGCCATCTGATGACAGCCATCTCAAAGCTCCCACTGCCCCCAAACACCCCGCCTTTGGGCTGACTAGAAGTGTGGGAGTTCAGCCTCTGTTTGGGGCGACAGGATGACGTGGATCCTTCACAGTAGCAGGAGACTCCACATTAGTCTTTATAAGTTAAATTACTTCCTCTCTTTTTGTAATTCATCATTTAAACAGGACACAACACTTCGGTGCTCACAGTACTGCTTAATAATAATAATAATAATAATAATAATAATAATGATAGTCATCAGGTTGAGCTTCATTGTCATCACTGAAAAAATAATTCGGCACAGCAGAGAATTGAAACATCCCACAGAAGATTTAAATCAAATATCTACCACAGAAAAACAAGTAAAAAAAAAAAAAAAAAAAAAAAAAAAATAAAAAAAAAAAAAAAAAAAAAAAAAAAAAAGCAAACAAATCATCAGCGCCGACTGGACACATCTACAAGTTCACAAAAACGCAAATGTCAACTGGAATCTTGCTTTTGTGCTTATTCCTGTCGCACGTTGGCTTGGATGGGAGCAGCTTGATGACGCGCCTTTCTTGAATTTAGTCCCCATCTCTGAACAACTTTTAGGACGTAGAGGAACATGCAGACGGGGGCAAGACGGCAGTTATCGGCTGGGGCCTCACATTGCAGGGCCACATGGTGGAAAAACCCCAAACCCAACACATACACAGCGGCACGGTGTGTTCAACGAGAGCAAAAAACACAGGATGATAACAGCATGTAAATGAGAATTTTGTGCATATGTGAAACAGAGAAGCTTTTTCTTTTGCCTTGCAAAAGTATTCACACCAGTTGGGGATTTTCACGTTTTGCTATTTTTCAACCACAAGCCAGGAATTTTAAGTATTAGACAAATCCACTGGTGCATAACTGTGAACTAAAAAGAACATGACACATGATTTTAAAAACAAATCATATCTGAAAGTTTTCGATGTGCATTTGCAACCACTTCCCTTTATCCTAATTCTCCCACATTAACTCAAATAGCTTTCAGAAGTTTTAATCTAAGTGAAAAATACAGATGTGCTGGAGTTTGGTTAAAAATGTTCAGAATAGTAAACAAACAGCATAATTTAGACCAAATCTGTCCCAAAGCTAAAGAGGAAAATCTTTCTCTGCCACAGGGGCCAAAAAGTCCAGAATTAAACATTTTATCCCACAGCTGTGTGGAGAAAGACTAGCACATGTAAGCTCGAACATATAGTCACCAAACCTAAATAAAGCCAACACCATGTTTCACTGGTGATGGCAGCGTCTTGCTGTGGAGATCCTTTTCTTCCTATTTTGGAAGAAAGGAAGAAAGAAAGAAGGGAAAAAATGGCACACATTTCTGTAGATTCGCAGATTTAGAGGAGTTGCAAGTCAAAAAAACCCTACAGCTGTAGTTACAGATGAAAATGTAAATTGTTAAGATTTTCAAAAAGGATATATCCTTCACAATCCAGCCACAATTATGCACTACTTTGTGATGGTCTGTTAAATAAAATGCACTGAAGTTGGTGCATTATGACAAATTCTCCTAAGGGTATGAATACTTATGCAAACCACTGTAGCTGGGCCAAGAAGAAAAAACTCCCAACTTAATCAGTGATGGCAAAAAAAAGAGCAATTTCTCACACGAGAAGCTGGATAAACATGGGAAAGAACAAGCTTAACATTTAGGATTTGACATGAATTATATGAGGGTGGGGGGGTTGCTAAAAAAAAAATAATTCTGTTTTTGAATCATTAAATTAACCTGCAGACCTTTAACAGTGAAAAAACACAATGAAAACCCCGGCTTTTACTTAGTGGAGATAATACGAACGGGTTCCCAGTCAAAGGGGCTTAAAAACACAAAGAGCAGCTGCTAGCTGCTAGAAGAGAAGGAAGAGGAATGGGAATTGCGTGAAGTGTATAGATGAGGGAGGATGAGGGCTTTAATAAACAGACTTTCCTCTATGAGATTATACTTGAATACTTTAGCTGCCTTGTAATGTTGAACTAAAGTAATCAAATTGTGCAGTCGGTAAGATAACATCATGAAGTGCTCTACCTTTATTTAAACCAGCCTGTGTCAGGCTCCAGTTTCATTTCTGATTTAATTCAATTACATTCCCCAATTTGTCAAATGGGGTACTTGTGTGTGTCTGCGTGTGCGTGTGGCTGGTGGTCTGTAAAGGGTCAGAAAGCGCTGGTTGAATGAGTAGCTCCCTCTCAGAGACAACCTGTCTGCAGCAATCTTTCTCAGGGGGCACATCAAGCCATTAGAGGGGCTTAGCGTGTACTTTGCCTCATCAAGCATGTTTAGTGAAACACCAGAGGAGATGCGGAGTGAGGACACGGCTGGGTGGGCACGGCGGGCCCAGATAAAGAGGCCACATTCAAAAACGTGCGTATAAAGACCCAGAAATGGGAACACGGGATCAGGATGAGAGGCTGAGGTTTGCAGAGTGGAGTGGTCCTCGACACTAATGACCCGTTTCAGGGTTGAATGTGTAAAGCATACACTGCACTAATGTAGCCAGGGAGTAATGCATTAAGATCACATTTGCTTGTCTGACCTCCTATGCTTGGTCTTGCTTTTATAAATCTTTTTAACTGGGCTGCCTCATGTATTTTTTTCTCCACACATTGTCATTGTATATCAAATGAAAATCTTTCTCTCAGCTCGTGCCAGAGTACATTTTGAGAAAAGGTTTGCATTTGGACAGGCTGAAGAACCACACTTCACATCCTACAGCAGAAGCTGGACTTCTTCCCAAGCAGACTGTTGTTGCTGTCTGTGTTCTGGATAAATGAATGTATATTTCTTTCAGCATTCTTTATCATAGCTTCACACTGGCAGTACTGTTTCTGTAAGCCATTTCCAAGCTGTATGCCTCACAGCAGTGCAATGCATGTTGTTGCCTCACAAGGTTCAAACCTCTTCTGCAGCAACATATTTTCTGTAAATTTTTCAAAGCTCTCACTGTAAGAAGCAGGTAAGCCTACCCTCTCTTACAAAACTTATTTAGCCAGTTTAACAGTCTGCAAATTTCTTGGTCAGAGGGTTTTTATTTTGGTATAGTTTGAAATCGGTTACATTATTCCTGCCTTTTACCAAAGATGTGTTTACACTGCTCATGACTTTCCTCACATAAAGCTGGTAAGTGTAATGGATAGACAGAGAGTTTAACATTAGGCACCATTACGATGTCAGCAAAACCATTCCATTCTTGAGAACTGATTATTTCAGACGGTATGAGAATCAGCCATGTGATTTGTTATACAGGGAGTCTGAAAATGGCTGCTTATACATTTGTAGAGTCTTGTATTGATCTATGAAGTGCAGTTTATGCTTAATTTACTGACAGAGGTAAGGATAAACTCCCATGTATTTAGGACAACAAATTTATTTAAATAGAGAAAACAGCTTAGGGCAGACCAGCACAAAACATCTGCAGGTTATTTAGAGCAGCAAGCATATACGAAGTGTGTATATCAGCGAGAAAGAGACTGATACGTTTTTTTGCTTCTGGTTGTCCTGATGCTGTGGTTTACGTTTTAGTTGAAATATGAAGCGACAAGGGAAGTGGTGAAGGCAACCACCACCTTTTGGCCAATACAGCAGATGGTTACTATGGAGACTGAAGAAAGGCTTTAAACAGACTGCTTTGGCATCAAGATATTTGACGGGTGCTGCTCCCCATTCGGATGCTTATCGGTTCTAAAGGAAGACAATGTTTTATCAATATCCTGAAGACAAAAGAAATGCAGTTTTTGTTTTATTCAGTTTCTTAGTATACTTGAAATTATAAATGAATGATTTGTGATCCATGGGTTTATTCAGCCCATTTGTAAAAAATGAAAGGCAAGCCAACAAGGCGAATCGTAAAACATTTTTGAAGTTTTTTACTTCCAAATGAGAAAATAATGGTAGAGCAATAGTGTATTTAGAAGAAATATTAAGTTTTGTACACATAAGATAACACATGGCAACTAAATGAGTTCCTAAAACATAAACAATAAGAGGAAACTCTTAAAAGGAAACAAAAGGTGTGATTTTATTTTCATAAAGGCCTAGGTTTTCTTTGCTCTTTGTGGCCTGTGAGGGGCTCGTCATTTCACCCTTTCAAGAGTGTTTAGTTTTGTACTTTTCATTATTTAATATCAAACTTTTTTAGGTACAACTAAAAGTTATTATCCAAAGGATTCCTCATACCAGCCATGCATCAGTTTAAACCTGCTGCAGGATGTCTCACACAAATAATGGCTACTAGCATAAATACGTGTGTAGTTATTGTTCTTTGATGTCTCATTTTATTCCATAAATTGGCATTGAAGAGGAATTAAAATCACAACCAGTGGATAGTGTGATTTAAGATGTTCTGAAAATAAAACTGGAAAATTAAATTACAATACGTGAAATGTGAGCATTCTGTCATAACTATGTATTATTCATAAAAAAAATACTTTACTGCTAACAAAAGTAAACTGATATGTCAATGGTTAATTACATGTTGAAAAACTGGTTTGCTTACATGAATGTAACTGAAAGAGGTTGAGACAAAATAAAAAGAAATATATTAAAAGTACCAATTGGTGAGGAGGCAGAGTGACACAAGGCTGTCTCTGTCACAAGGTTTCTCACTAATAAAATCGTTTGGTTTGGTTATTTTTGTCCCTCTGCATGTTGCACCATGCTGTTATTTTTCTACATTTTAATTCCACTATAACTCCGCCTGGGGGTCCGGTGCTCTTTTGCTCAGTTCAGTGAACCATCATATTGCCAAACAGCAGTGGCTGAAAACATGATACATTTCCTAATTTACAGAAGAGTTTCAACATTTGGGTCAAATGTGCAGTAAATCAGAGGGAACAACTAGTCCTGTGCTGTGTTTCCAGAAAATGTTCATAACTTTTGAGATTCTTCACATCATGTTAAGACAAATTCTTGTGCATTTCTTCTGGATTTTATGACAAACACAAAGTAACGCAAAACTGTGAAGTGGAAGGAAGAGGATATATGGCTTTCTCATGTGTTGTATAAATAAGAGTGTTTATATTCAACCCCCGTCATTCTGATATCACTAAATAAAATGCAGCGGAAGCATAGTCCACCTTGATTTTAACTTGATTTTAGTTTGCAGTCTGCCATAAAGTAAAAGGACATGGCATGCTTGGTGGAAAGCTAATGCTGAACGTCAATCTGATAGGACTTTTCCACAGTGAAGCTGGCTGGAGCTGGCTCAGAGGTTCCATCGGGAAAAAATCCCCTAAACATACAGCAAGAGATCTAATGAAATACTTTGGGTTAGATTGGTCCAGTCAAAGCCCGCTCCTAAATCCAAATGAGTAGCAAGATCTCTATCCAATCTGATTGGATTTTAGCAAATTTATAAAGAAGAACAGGAACAAAATGTTACGTGAAAAGCTTGTAGGAACACAGCTCAAAGAATAACTGCAACAAAAGGTGCTTCTAACACTTGTATCGAGTCAGGGGACTGAATCCAAATACATTTGTGGATTTTTATTTGCAAAACATTTTGAAAATGATGTAAACATTTTTCTTCCACTTTACAGTAACACACTACTTGACATTGGTTTATAAAATAAAATCCCAGACAAATACATTAAACTTTGCTGTTGCAATGAAACTAAATGTGGAAAAGTTCAGCGGGCATAAATAATTTTGCAAGGCAGTGTGCATTATTGAGTTTTTTTTTTTTTTTTAAATCTCAAAGGCTTTTATAGCCCCTTTTAAGCTAAGCTATGAATCATAAAACACACGTGGCCTTGTTATATTAACAATATCAATCAAATAAAGGAAAAGAGCCAACTTGTTCTTCTACTTCAGCAGTATTTTAGGTCCAATCTGATGCTTTTTGCCTTCATTTTGCAACAGCACACACTGCTCCCACACAAAGCAGTGACACTGTTAGTACCCATTTGTAAATATAAGGTGGATGGGGTTGAAAACATAAGAAGGGTGGGGTGAGAGCGAAACTGATCAAAGCCGTTTCTTGCACTCAATATGAGCAACACAGTGATGTAAACAAGCCCTAAGAGACTTTCTCATACACAAGCTGACAGATGCAAACAGAGCTAAATATCACCTTTTACTGAACCCTGACCCAAATGGATTAAAGCTAAGCATATCTACATTTGAATCAAGAACGGATGAAAGCGGACAAAAAAAAACAAAACATGAAAAGACCAGACAACAGAGTGAAAGAGAAACTCCACACCCAAGTGCGCGCACGACCATCTGTTTTCTTTATCCAGCTTTTGTTGGGAGTCACACTGAAAGGAAAAAAAAAGGGACGAAGTCACCAGGGATGACCATTGTGATGGTTAGCTGTGTCCTGACACTGACCCACACTGCAGCTTCAGGCCCCAGGTCCTCCCTGTACTGCCGACTGCGTGATTTGCAGCGACCGGTGAGCCACAGGAGATGCCCAAACCTGACTGGATGGAGCTGAAGCTCTCCTCATTGCTATTCTGCTACGCTGTGGTGAGTCAGATCCCTGACTCTTAATTGTTATTTGTGGCCGGAGTTTCTTTCTGCGCCCGGGGCACAAAGAGGCTCAGTGTCGGCAGAAGAGACTGAATGGAGCTCCCAAGCGGCGGAGCCTCTCCGCCTCGGTCAGATCGCCAGACAGCTCACATTCCCCTTCTTCAAATGCACCACGGATCCCAGGGAGGCCTCGTTTTGGGTTGGGTCAGATAGACCCAGGCATGTGGAGAGCCAGAAACTGTCCTTGTCTTTGTTGTAAAGACTAATTTTATAAAAAAATACTTAAATTAGATAGTCCTTTTCTCGTCATTGTCATTCATTTAGCTAATTATTGCTTTCTCTTACTTCACCATGGCTCTGTACAGCCCTAACTAGCCATTGATCAGCCGCTTAAGCTTCTGATTGGTAATCACACTTAAAATTACACACAATAAAATCATTTCTGTATAAACAATATTATCACCAAATTCATTATATAGCCATACTTCACAGTTAAGACAGGACGCTGGTTGGGGTTGTTGTGGCCAAACACACACCCTTACATGATGTATGATTTCTGTCTTTTTCAAGGTCCTCTGGCAGAGCTACAACAGTTTTGTCTCATATGAAATCCAAAGTAAAGCACATCGTTGTCTGCTGGATGCCTCTGGCACAAGACAGCAGAGACAAAAAAATTCACCAAAAGAAGATCCGATCATGACATAGCAATGAACAAAGTGGTCAAGGGGGGCCTGTCACATTGGCCCTTGCAAGGAATATTGTTTTTTTTTTTGTGTTATTTTAGGAATCAATCCTTCAGTTGTCCTTTCAAGAAGGTTCCTATTTCTTCTTGGCCCCACTCTTTACCTTCCTGTGAGACTTGTTGTGTCAGAGCTATGAACTGTGGGTGGCACACCACAGGCTATGAACAGAGAAACTCAATGGTTTGAGAATTATCTCAACTTTCAACTCTTTTCTCTCTGCCTCTCTCTGCAGTTTGCTGAATGACATCAGAACATTGAATGACAGTGAGAGAGGACATAAAGGATAAGGTCGGATCAGGACGGCGAGTCTGAGGGGTGTATATTTTCCAGTTTTCTGTAGGCAGGAATGTTTTTTTTTTTTTTTTTTTTCCAGAGAGCTTGGCATCAACGCTCACTTGACTTCAACTCATTGGCCACTGGGGGCATGCTCTCCCATGTTCTTCCCCAGAAGGTGGCTGAATTCAGCCAGCTCTCCCAGACCTCGAGGTCCATGCACGTCTGGCCTGACGAGACCCTGGCGCTGGGCGTAATAGGGCATACCGTTGTTGCTGTTGTAGTTGAGCACCTCGTGACTCCAACGAGGCTCTCCATAGTCCACATGTGGGGTGGGAGCAGAGACCACCCTTCGTCGATCTGGCGAATCCTGTGGTGTGGCAGGGTAGATGTACTCTCCTGCTGAGTTCCTCAGGCTGCCGGTGGGACGGCTGCTTCCATGTTCTCCTCTTTGGGTGGCAAGGATGAGGTAACGCTGGCGATCAGAGTGTGGGGGCAGCACCACCTCGCCGGGGTCCTCTATCCGTACCAAACCCCCTCCTCCTCCGCCTCCGTGAAGAAACTTGGAGCTCAGGTAGATGACAGCGTTGCTGGGACATGGGTTTCCCACGGAGGTGAGGAAGGTCTGGCTCTGGTCCCAGTCGGTGTCTGGGAGGCGCATGACTCGTTTCTGCTGCAGCGGGGTCTGCTCAGGAGTGGGCAGTAAACCTGGGTCAATCTCTCCTTTAGGCCAACCATTGGGCATCACGAACAAGTTATCTGGCTGCGAGCGCCGTCTCTCGCCTCCGCTCGTTCTGGTCACGCTCATCACTGAGCCGCTGCGACCCTGCCCCAGCATGGTCTGCTCTTTATCATTTTTGCGACGGGCACCGTTAGCTCCAGAACCACGGGAGTTCCTATGGCGGTGGCTCATGATCCAGCAGACAGTGAGACCAGAGAGGATGGCTCCTGTGGAGAAGGCTGAAACGGCAGACACCACCAGCAGGTTTACAGACACCAGGCCATCCGGCTCCTCGATGAAACTCTCCTGAAACAGTATTCCTGCAGAGACAGATGCAACAACACACAGACAGAAGGGTCATCAGTCAACTAGTGGAACCATCTTAATGGCGTAAATATTTCCTGTATTAAACTTGTGGGAGTTAATGAACGGCCAAAAAAACCCAACTTATTTTCTCCCTTCCCTCTGTGGGTGGGAATGAGCATATGCTTTCCAGCCAAGGTAGCTCTGTTTAATTGCCTTCATTACATAAAGTGGATAGTGATTTTAATGGCTATAATAACTGTCTTCCTGATTGAGAATGGCTCTCAACCGTAACATGTTTTGCAACATTAGCTTTACAAGGAGAAGCCAAGTCTGGCAGTAATGGTGAGCAATAATCAAATGTTTTCATTTCATGAAATCTGCAATGTTTACAGTAAACAACAGAGGTGAGGGCAACTACGTGCAACTTCATCTACAAAAATTCAGTTACGGAAAACTGCATCATCGCTCTATAACTGAATTACATTTAAATTGAAAAACTGACAAATTACTTTGGCACCCAATAAAATATTTGAAAAAAAAAAAAACAACAACTTTGGAACAAAAGTAAAAATACACTTATTGGCTCTTACACATAAGTCTAAATGACTTATGCGTTATCTGCACACTAATAGCAAAAATAGTAATATAAAATGACCTGTTAAAGCATAAGTAATGAATCATCGGACGACATCTGTTTTCTGTTTTACTTTATTGTGGCCTCGCAAACAGCTATAAGTATAATCATGAGGCACAGAATACTCAGAATTTCCACTTATTTGAGCAGCTGAGGTGATTTCCTCAAAACAGCAGCACAAACAGTGCAAAGGATATTAATTTTTAATGACAAATGAATCAAAAAATATTTTATTTAACTAAATCTTAAGAAAGAAGCTGATTAATGGGGGTGAACCAGGCCAAATTAGAGGAAATGACTTCATAGTCCCACCGATGAAGCATACGTCAAAAACCTTTGTTGATGCATCATGGGATTTTTTATTTATTTATTTTTGCACAAAGAAGAATTTAAAATATAAGACAGTGCAAATGACATTGCAAAATCATTTCTAAGAAAACGACATAATAGTAAAGGAGCTAATTTCATTTGAATGAACATTAACAGAAGCAAATCTTTGTCAGCGAACTGAGTCAGAATGAAAAAACTTCAAAGTCCCAAAGGTGAAGTCCAGGAGTGGGGGAATAATAATATTAAGGGCTGGGGTTTCATGTTTTAAAAATGTATCAAACCATTTGCAGATCACAACACAAATCATCATGGATATGCAAAAGTATTACCTGACTAGATCATTGGAAATGAAGATGGTGAGAAAAACTGATTCTGCCAGAAAAATATAAACAGTATAGAAACAACAAATGTCTGCTTACAGCAATACTGCTGCATTAAGGTCATTTACAAATACTGCAACTGTGTGAGCTCACAGTTTGAATTATTTGACAGTCAACATCTGAGAAATGCCCATTATTAGAACATTTGTTATATAGTCACTGATATTTTGTCCACTGTTTAATCTTTAGCATTTAGCTTTTTTTTAATTATAGGCATATATAGTAAATATGCAAACCTTTTTTTCTTTTAAATCATTGCACTGGAATAATAAATGTCTGCTTTTCATGTCTTGAACATTTATCAGTGTGTTTATGGATGAAGGATATCACATGTGCAAATGAAAATATTCTATATCATCTTTATACAAGTACATTTAATGAACTCCCTCTCTGTGAAAACGCTTATGAATTATTGAAGACAAGACTACAGTGAGACCACAGCACAGGCTGCCATGGATCAATTAGAAAAATGCCAGAAGAAAAGTTGTTTTTTGGCTCCACAAGCTCCTGGGACCAACAGCGGTGAATACAATGAAATTGTGCCAAGGGAAGCAGATTGGAGAAAAGCAGATGAGGAAAAGAGGAATGAGTTACAAAGACAAAAAGAGAGATAAAGAGAGAGAGAAAGACAGAGAGTTGCCTAAAGCAAACTTGAGCATTTGGGGGCTTAGACAAACAGTAGTAATAGTTGCTAAATTACAACAGCAATAGTGGCAGAGGCAAAATGTCTCCACAAGGACAGGGAAATAAATCCTTTTTCACAGAAAATTAATGGGTATCATTAATGAGAATTGGAAACCATTTACTCACTAACCCTATGCAGAAAAAGCCAGGGCAGAGAGAAGGAATGAACATATTCAAGAAAATAGTCATACTTTTTTAAAAAATAAACAAACATTTCTTTTTTATTTTTATGGTTTGATGAATTATTTTGTAATGGGGACTCGGGAAATAGTTTGTGTAGAAGATCCTGCAGTGAGAGTTGGCCCTGTGGGTAATTAATGTGGCCTGTGGCTTTGTAATGTAAAGTGTTACTCTAGACACATTGGCATTAAGCTGAGGAATGGTAGATTGAACCCTGTGAAAAACCCTTAAACCACTGCGCCGCACCAGAGGTGATGTTGTACATGTTAAGCTCTTAATATGCACAAGAAAGAAACTAAGAATTAATGCCGATTGTATATGTTCTTGTCTGGGCCCAGACCTGAGATTCTATAAGGAGCAATTACTATGATGGGAAAAATACACAGCAGGTATAACAACAGGGTAAGGAGGAAGCTACAATCTACAGAAGCAGATTCAAGAAATGTAAATGTTCCTCCCCTAAGTAATTTAGTGTAATTACCATGGCAGCACAACATACAGTAACCCTGCTTAGGATTCAAACCACAGCTGCATCCTGAGGGATTAGAGAATCATAACTACCTCTAATAACAACAGAAACACCAAGTAAATAAATGAAAACTATTTGGATTTTGAATTAAACTGAAGGTTTTAATCTAATTTAGTTCAGCTAAAAATCACAGTTAGTTGCTTATGGAAAATAAAGATCATGAATCATTGTCTACAAGACCATGAGGCAATTCTGATTTCAGCTAAAAACATTCATTTGCTTCAGGGTTCTTGTGTAATGCGCAAGTATCAAAATAACAAAGCCTATACTAAAACTCAAAGAGTGTGAAGGTAAAGCAAAAATACTGCATTTGTAAGTGGCAACTGTCTTAGTTGATCAATGAAGATACTTTTCACATCTAATTACAAATCTTCAATTGAATTTTCATCAGTTGCTTCACTGTGACTCTTCCGGTTTTTCTTCTCCTGGCTAAACGTTTCACTCGAAGCCGATCGATTTAAAATAACTACCAGTTCTCATAAGACGACTTGTACAAGCTTGTTCGCCGCTTCGAGCATTTTCTCTGTAACTTGTTTGAAACATTTACCAAGATTTTACTGCGGATGACTTCAAGCCTGTATGCATATGTTTTATTACAGGTAGAATACAGAAAACCCAGACCGACTTCAAAATGTGAACCTCGTTCTTGTTTTAAAAACAAGAACGAGGTTCTATTAGTCAGTCCAAATAAACCTGGGTGCAAATTTATTAAGGAATTCATGTCTGTGACGATAATAAAATAATAAAAAAAAGAATCTGAAGGAACACATTTGTCTTACTTCTGTTTTCCATTACAGACTTATTCACATTTGGACAAAGCACATGATTAAGCATTCAAACTATTACTCCTTAAAACAGCGTCAAGTGGTTTGGACAATCTTACATGTGACATTTCTGGTAAGAAATGGATGTGGACACTATTTATCACTTTTCCTTCTGCTACAAAATGCTTGGAGCTTGTATGGTAGAAGCACAGCTTCCAACCTGTCAGCATGATTGCATCTGCTAAACAGTAACAAAAGAAAAGAAAAAAAGAACATTTCAGTGGGATGGTGTTATTAAATATGTCTTAATCTCTAGTCCTCAAACAAAAAATTGAGCATCTTTTTAAAAAGGTCTGCACCGTTGTTAGCATTCCTCTCAAGGGGGCATGAAAACATCACTTTTAATGACATTTCATGACACTTTCTGACAAGTATTTATTTTTAAAAAGGTCAACATTTTTAATTAGTGTCTCAAGTAAATTTAAATGGATTAACATTTTCTGTTTTTCTTTAGTCAATAATTTCACTGTTGAGCTTTCTATTCAGAACCTAAAAGCATAACTGCCCAGTAAAAGCCAAGATAACGACACAGACATTTCTTAAGCCTTTTATCCATTTTGTGTCACCAACAATTGGACCTCAGAGTTCAGACAAAGGATCCTCAACGCTGTCGATGCAAATCAACATCTTCAACAAGTTTGCCTTTCCCATTGATCGAGACCTGCCGTAAATCAACAGGCCATGTTGGTGAATCAATATCCTTCCAGCACTAATTACTCCTTTATTACCAAACTGATAAGAGCGGATCCGCATGAAAGCGGGTTGTAGTTATTGCTTGTTAATGACATGATGGGAACATTTTAGTTCTTCACCTAATCAGAGGAATCCTACACTACATTTCCAGTCATATTTTATCAGGGGATTAAGGTGAATTTATGCAAAATTTGCTTTTAATTCAATCTTTTGTGTGATGCCATGACCCTCTCTTCCCTAATTTCTTTTCACATCAACTCTCCCTTAGTTCGGCACCACTTCTGAATATTAATTTTTAGAAGAAAAAATGAACTCCTCTTGAAGTTGGCCCAGGGTAATAGATTTAAAAATGTGCTTTAAGGTATTTAGTAAAAGGTTTCTCTGAAGGTTCCTTTTCTGAGCTGCATGATTCACAGTAACTCAAAACTATGGCAACTTCTTTCCAGTATTGTTTTCAGATAAAATATGCATTTTTAAAAAATAGTATTTGTTAGATACAAGCTTAAATGATAAATGTTTTGTTAACTGAGTATTACTTTTCTCTTTAAGAATTTCATTAGAGTCTTGGCATGAGCAAAGACTTTCTGTGAAGGGGCTTGTAAACGTATTCATACTCCTTGAATTGCAACTAAAGCAACACATCTTGAGTCTACCAGCTTTTCACATGTAGAGACTGAATTTTCTGCTCAGGCTCAGTCAGATCAGACGCAGAGTGATTCTTCTAATTTTCAATTAAATTCAAGTCTGGTTTTTGGCTGGACCACTCTAGCGCATGAATATAATTTACACCGTGTTCCAAATTACTATGCAAATTGGATTTAAGTGTCAAAGATTGAATTTTTTGTTGTGCTATTAAATGTATAGATGGCATTGTGTGTCAAGGCTCTGAATCGCTATAATTAATTTCAGAGAGCTGGGTTGATTAGTTTGTCTGGTGAGCTTAATTAAAGGAAATCTACTTAAGAAGGATGTTCCACATTATTAAGCAGGCCA
The DNA here is from genome assembly GCA_903066825.1 of Alfaro cultratus. Lineage (NCBI taxonomy): Eukaryota > Metazoa > Chordata > Actinopteri > Cyprinodontiformes > Poeciliidae > Alfaro > Alfaro cultratus. The sequence continues at coordinate 19,511 of CAEFZX010003583.1, forward strand.
CAGATTTCAAGCAATATGGGAAAGAGAAAGGATCTCTCTGCTGACGAAAATCATCAGATAGTGTGGTGCCGTATGACAAGGTATGAACACATTAGGTATTTAACGAAAACTGAAGCGTTATCGTACTGTGAATTGATTTGTGGCTGATTCAGAACAAAGATGGGTTTGTACAGATAAAGGCAAAATGAGGAAGGTTTCTGTTAGACCAGGGGCGCTCAAGTCCAGTCCTCGAGAGCTACCATCCTGCAACTTTCAGATGCATCCCTGCTCCAACACATCTGAATCAAATGAATGGCTCGTTAACAGGACTGTTCAGAGTTGACCCCCGTTCTGTTGGAGTAAGGCTGCATCTAAAAGATGCAGGACGGCAGCTCTCGAAGACTGGACTTGAGCACCCCTGTGTTAGACAAATTCATCGCATTAAGAGAGCAGCTGTTAAAATGCCCTTACAAAGCAGCAAACAGTTATTTGAAGCTGCTGGTGCCTCTGGAACCTCAAGGTGGAGGATCCTCCAGAGGCTGGCGGTGTATGAACCTACTATTCTTACTACATGAAGATGAATTTTCAAACAGACTTGTTCACTGATGACTGCTGTGCAACCCTGGATGGTCCAGATGGACGCAGTAGTGGATTGGTG
>CAEFZX010003592.1:0-12847 GCA_903066825.1 Alfaro cultratus
TTTTTTTCCAAGTACATTTTTTGTTAATGGAGACTGAGAATCTATTTTATTTCTGTTTTTGGTTGTTTTGTTTATTTAGTTTATCAGTTCTAGTGTTAAGTGTTCTTTTGAAAATAAAGTGTATCTATCTTTGGCAGGAAATCGCATGTATTATTACGTCATTTCCATTAAATCAGTGTGAAAAGATCTTCAAACAATATTATCGTTTATCGCAATAATTATTTTAGACAATTAATCGTTCAGCAAAATTTGATATTGTGACAGGCCTACTGGTCAGATGTTTAAGTCGTAAATTTCTGAATACATTTGATATTTTTATTTCTTAGACTTAATTGAAGCAAGCAAAGTAGTTTAATTTTCGTCAATAAAGAATCTGTAAGTCATTGCCGAGCCAAAGATAAAACAGTTGCCATGATCAAACCCCCCCCCAAAAAACAGGCAAATCATTTCCAAAAAGGTTTTGGATCTCCATTGTATTTGTCTTTTTTTTTTTTTTTTTTTTTTTTTTTTTTGTTCTTTATTGGTCACGTGTTATCAATTCCTGTAAATAACCAAGTTTAATCAATAAAACATGGTTAATAGAGAAATACTTTGTTGTACCAAAAAGAATAATAATATTGTCTGCGAAAATCTTCCCCTAAAATAATTTTTGTCCTCATCAACCGCCTGTGCATGCAGAACAGATTCTCTCTAAAATCGACGTTTTTGAGCTTTATATCATGTTACAATGTTATTACTTCATCCAAAGTGTTTCTTTTGAGTCCTTCCGATTTTTTTCCTCATTCAGTGAATATACAGAAATGATGAATTTTCCAAAAAAAATTTCAAAGTGAGTTGTTATTCCTGCAAAGAAATACAGGCATTTTACACAATTTTCACCAGGAATTCCAACCCTCTTGTGCCTTCTGTAATGGCTTGTTTCATAAGTGCCCTTAAAGGACTGTATTTGTGGAAGGAATACTTGACAAGGAAGCTTCTTTGGCAACAAATACACTGGTAAACCTCTCTGCTCACTTTTATGAGCTTCTGTTCATGCATGCTCAGCAGTCCTGTTGCTCAAAGTGGCAGATGTGTTTTCACGTCTCCACTTATACGCCGAACATGTTAATAAGAAGCTGCTCCCCCCACTGACGGCTGTAATTGTAGAACAAGAGATGTGTTTGAGTGGAAGGGCGTCCATCAGCTGAAAGGTACAACGACAAATTAGGACCACTGTACATAGAAAAAAAGGGAGTAAATTTCCGCCAAAAACCAAGGAAATTTCTGAGCTCCAAAAGCCAAACATTTGCGAGACTTTTGAAACTCGGAACTGTTCAAGTTTTTTTTTTTTTTTTTTAAATAGTAAAAAATTGTTTTTCGGAATCTTTTTTTCTTTCTACAATTTCCCTAATGTTGCGGCGTAGGAAGACTATATGTGTAATAAAAACTGTGGTAAATGTTAGTAGAAACGTCACCGGATCTGGTTTGTAAAGACCCGACTCGGCACCTGTAATCCCGTCGCACAGATTGCTACGACATATGCTGCCTCCTAGAGCGGTCACAGAAGCGGTGACACACACCACAACGACCCAGTCATGAGATGATGTAATACATAAGCGCCAGAGTCCAACGAACGCCAACACTCCCCACAACCCCAGGCAAGGATTCAGGAAGGAGAAACGCCACTCGCTCTTTGGAATTCCCAAGCGTTATCGACTCGGACAACCTGTGAAAGTCGGGCAGAAAGATGACATTCTCTACACATCGCCCAGCTGTCAGCATGAACAAAGTGTGTCCAGAAGCATTAATCGGGAGGCTTGTGTGTGTCCCATCCACGGGGCTTGCCAGGCCGAGAGGATGTACATCAAAGAACAATTAGACACACTTGGTTAACCTTAGCTCTGGAGTGGCGCCGCTTCCTCTCCGCTCGTTTCAGACATCTTCGAAACTCCTGCGCGTAACGGCTGAGATTGATGAGTTGATAAAACTGGACCCGGCTCCTGGGAGGGAAAAAAGTGGCCAATGGCTTTTGTGCTTGGGGATCAATTTTCCAGGGCTAATCTCCTGCCCTGCGAAACCACCCTGTGCTTTCCTCTTTTCCTCCCGCTCAATCTCCATCTCCTTCTCCTGGTCTCTCTCTGATGGATCTCCTTTGGCTGACATAGCGCAGAGACTCGGCCATGCGTACCATCTTGGCCCGTGGGTGTAGTCCAGCATTTTTTCCCCCTCCTCATCTCTGCTGAAGAAATATTCTTTAATTAGTAATGGAGACTTTTTACAGAGTGCTCCCTCTCTTTCCTTGCAGATAAGGAAGAACTGGAGGGAAGGATAGTGCCTCTTGGCCGGGCTGGGTTCAGTTCCCCTGAGCACCATTGATCATCAGCCATTAATCTTTCTATTTAATGACTGACTGCTGCTCTAATTGCATAAACACAGATGAGCAACTTTTAGAAAAAGACACCTGTCCTTTCCCACCCTCCTTAAGTTGAAAGGATTCATCGGTCCACACAAAAACAAACCACTTAAAATATTTTGAATGCGTGTTCTGTAAGGGCACTGCAGATGTAGTAGTTTTTCCATCCCGGAGACGCGAACGTTCTTTATGGCGCTGCCATGCTTCTTCTAAGCTCTCTTCTAAAGGTCAGCTCATCTGGGTTGGCTTCATAGGAGGCAGAGACGTGAAAGTGTCCCAAGCTTCACCTGAGCCCATAAATCTTTGTCTAAATGAGGTCGCTCATCGTTCGGCCCCTTCTCCGCCTGCTTCCCACCATTCCCCACCCTCCCTACCACATGCACACTCTCAGATGTGTAAGCAAACCAGGATCTTAAGCGATCAGCAGGTTTGAAATCTACGTACCCTTTCTTTGCGTCTGTGCATATTTAATTATATTACTATAGAATTCAATGCATTTCTTTAATGTTTATCACCGCTGTATAACTCAGAGAAGGGATGATTGAAATAAAAGCCACTTCTTGAAAATATTTCCCATCATGTGTAATTTCATATTTAGAAAAGAAAGCTAGAAAAAAAAAAGAATTGAAACCGGAAATCAGATCTGTTGTGAAAAAACTAAAGGTAATATTTTTAAGCCATGTCTAGCGCTTTCTGCATTGTACTTGATTTCCACGATGTTTAATAAACAAAATGGAAACCATAATAAAATACTGCTTTGGGGGGAAAATATCAACAAAGTTGGTGATTTGTGAAATCTTTACTCTATTTGTGAAAACAAAGGCGATTCTAAAGTTTCCCAAGAAATTGGACATAGATAAATGATCTACATCTTCTTATTGACTTTAATTCCTGTCCAGTTGTTAAAAGTCTGGAAAAACATTGAATATGATTTCAGTACTTACCCACTACTCTGAATGAGTTTGGAAAAAACATATTAATAGGCATATATGAATGTGTGTGAATGCTTGTGTGTGTCTGTGTTGCCCTGCGATGAATTGACCAGCTCTGGTCCACTGACTGCTGGAGACTGGCCCCATCCCCCCTGGCAACCCTTCAAGGATAAGTGTGTCAGATGATGGATGGATTATTAGGCATGAAAAAACTTAAACTGTCTAGACATTTTTTTCCCACAAGTGCATGATAAAAATCAGAACTTGTGAAAAATGGTCTTTTGTGTTGTAATTATATTTAGAAGATGGCCCATATCTTTCATTTGCTGCATCACAACTTGAAGCTTTTTGTCCCACTTATCAACCACTTTGGTTTTGAGTTGCTTACAGCTAAACACACTCATTTCACTGCTGGTTTTTTTAGGCTTCATGTCCTCTTAATTCTGAGTTTTAAAGTGAACGGAAAAGTTTATTTGAGATGGTACACTCGCAGTCGGACAAACAAAACGTTGAAATTTCAACTTGTTTCCATTAGAGTTATACAATAAATCGGCCCCTGATTTCCTTAATTTAGGGAGATCTGTGATCAGCTGATACTTGCATGTTCATCCAATCTTATCCACCGATATTATCTGCCTCAACAAAGGTCTAAATATCAGCCTGACAGACCCACCTGCCAGGTTATGTCTGTATGTTTACAGCTAACAATAGTACACTAGTCACTGTTATCAACTCAGCTACTTTCTCGCCATATTTAGCAACATTTCAGACTTAAAAAAGCCATTGTACCGCCAGGTGAGGCATTTTAAAGGTCGGTAATCGTCGATGGGCCTGAAAACTGCAATCGGTGCACCCCTTGTTTCCATTTAAGCGAATATGTTGAAATAGTCAGTTAGTATTTTTTGGTAACACTTTATTTGAAGGGGTGTGCATAAGACTGACATTACACTGTCATAAACATAACACCTGTCATGAACATGAAGGAGTCTTCATGAATGTTTACAACTGTTGTCATGAAGTGTCCTTTGGTAAATAATGACACTTTTAATGCAAAGTTGACTCTTTTAATTGACTTTTAATGTAAGTTTTAATGCATCTTTGCATAAAAATGTAATTATTTGCCAAATAATGCTAAGTTGATACTTTTAATGCGCTTTTAATGCAACTTTTGATGCATATTTGCATTAAAATGGTCATTATTTACTGAATCACGCTTCATGACAACAGTCAAACATTCATGAAGACTTGTTCATGACAGATGTTATGGCATGTTTATGACAGTGTAATGTCAGTCTCATGCACACCCTGTCAGTTAGCGTTACCACATTTCCTCTATCTGATGTTGGATAACCAGCCCAGGATTTTCTGAATATAACAGATTTTAACTGTAACTCAAAAATGTTTGTACTCAGGTATCATAATATGAGGTGAAGCCAGAACGAGTTCGCCTTGCAATTGGTGGGTCCGATTGTAAATGTGCCCTTTAATATCTCAATTTGATATAAAAACGGCAATATAAATAAAATTGATTGTTACTGTTGTTAATGCTGTTGTAAAAGCCAACGGCAAGATGTGTGGAATTTTGAAATGGGAACATTTGTAAGAAGCAACTTCATTAAGTCACTGCTGCCTCATCAGGCGTCTTAAGTGACACCTTGCCCCCTTAAAGCGACGATGCATTCACATAGATGAATTTTTCGACTTATGGGAGCGAAAACTTAAGTAGCTATTTAGGCAACCCTCATGAGCTGCAGCACGTTTAGATGCTTTGAAGTGGATTAACGATAATGCCAGCTAAGACTTCTGTTCTGTTTTTATTTATTTATTTTTTTTCTCCCAAAGAAGACTAATGGGTGTTGCTCGGGGACTTGTGCAGACAAGTGCAATAAGGTCAACAAACATGTTCGGGGATTCGAGCTTTAAAAGTGTTTTTTTTTTTTCTCTCTCTCTCTTTTTCCGACTTGGTCGTTTTTCTGTCCCCAGGAAACCTTCCCGCAATCGTCAGGCGGTGACCGTGACAGAGATTTTTCAGAAGCTATTACAAATGTAAAAAAAAAGAAAAAAAAAAAAACTGAAAACGGGCCCCCACCTTCTCATCCTCTGCCCCTGCAAGTCGCCCTTCCCCTCAGATGTCTGGGTTTATTCGCCTGCATCTTCTGTGGGAAGCTTCACACAGATATTGTCCTTTCTAATCAGTGTTGTTTTGTTTACAAGAGAACAAAAGCTCGCCCTGGACTGCAGCATTACTTAGGTCTGTCTGAAGTGGCGAGCGTCGCAGAGGGCCTCGCGCGGCAAACACCAGGTCATTAGGAACATTTGATGCAAACCAGACGCCTTTGTGTGTCTGTGTTTTTTTTAAGGGCTTCTTGTTTCTGAAGGGAGGGACTGAGGAGTCACAGGCGACAGGGAGGGCCACAGAAGAGGCAGATGTGGTCTTGGCAGGGAGGGGCGGGTAGGGAGGTTTCTGCCAGGTTATGGCGAAGGGAGGGGAGCGCTGCAGCAAGGCTGTAGGTTTTAAACGCCGGTTTGATGTCTTCCTCATCCCAGACACAAGCCATTTCCCCCAGTCTGTGGACGTTATCGCTCTCACCGAGTCTGTTTAAATTTGAGAATCTGGCCCGTCTTCTTCTTCCTTTTCTCCTCCTAATACATCACGAGTGCCTCGAGGGTTGAACTTTCTTTTTGCTTGTTGACTTTTTGCCCTCTTGTCTGCCTTGTGTCTCAGGATGGCTGCAGCAGCTGCTAAATCACTTAACTCCGACTTAGTTTCAAAAAAAGAAAAACACAATCTCTCGACTCTCTGCACGCTCTGTTTACTTCCACTATATCTTGAAAGGTAAATGGCTTTATTCTGTTGTTATTTAGCCGGCGCTGTAAATATTTAATAGGAAATTGCTGTTTTCCTTCCCTTTTCCTGCCTTTGCACCACTTCTCTGTGTTCCCAGATCTTATCCTTCATGATATGCTTGCATCCGATGAATTAGTTTGGGTCCTCTCAGAAATGGCTGTGCACGTAGCCCCCCCCCCCCCAAGTCCTCTCTGTTTGTTGGCAGCCAGCCTGAGGTTGCTTTTTTCCCTCTTTGGTTGTTGGTAAGGTTTTTATGGCTATTTCAAGTCTACTAGAGTTACAGCTGTTATAAAGAGTTTTAGTGGAGTTGCGATAAATGGCTCCTTTTGAAACACAAAGCTGTTTTTATTTTCATTCTGTTATCCTTACGAAATATCCGATCTCTCTAATTAAATAGACTTAGTTAATTTCTTCTTATCGGGATTTAAACAATTTGGATGATTTGGAAATATGGTGAAATCGTCATAAAAGATAAAGTAAAACAACAACCAGGAAAACAGCCTGGTTGTTGTTTTCCTCTCCCTGCGGCACCAGAAACCAGTGGGTTCCTGTGCAGTGTTTTATACTTTATTTCTTGCCTTCCTTTTGTCCTTGCAGTGATTTTTGCAGGTGTTTTATTTTCACACCTGACCCTCATAAAACTATCTGCTGCAAAATTTCTGCTGCTTTTCATGTTTATATATGGGCCTGAAGAGAATTTAGCATATTGTCGTCCAGAAGAGTCTGAAATGGACAGTTGTTCCTTCTGGTTTTAAATGCTGTGCATCTGGAAGGATTTTTGCCCTTGCTTTTAAACTTTTGGACATGTGTAACCATGACAACCGTGTATAACTTTTACAAATGGGAGTGGTTTAGCATCTTTAAAATCTAAAACAGTTATGACTGATCATGAGTTTACTGATCATCCAGTAGACTCAGTTTGATCTGAGGACCAAAATTGCAACATTTGCTGCATTTTCAGCTGCTGGCGATGAAGACTTGATTTTCAAAGATGTAAACAGCAATGGAGTGGTGTCAGCATTTAGCAGTTGTACGATTTCTCTTTCATCAATGACCATGAGCCTCGTATCTTGCTGATGGTAGACTGTTTGTTTTTGTTGTATTTACCCAGAATACCCTGTGCTTTGCTACACTTCCTGCTTTAGGAGCGGTCTCTGGTCCGCTTCCATTCACATTTGCATTCAACCAAACTGAGACCAAGGTTTGGTCCGCATGAGAGTTTGACTACACACTCACACCTCCTCAAATGAACCGGACATTCTAGACAAATGAACTGGAGTTCGGTTAAAGCGGACTGAGCAGATCTGGTATGAATTCAGCCTTAATTTCTCTTTGGCACAAAAAAAGTATTTTTGGATGGAGTTGAGTTGAACCACTCTCTTAGATATTAGTTCCTTCTAAATATATCCAATTGTCACATTTAATCAGAAGGCGGAGGGTTCATTTAATCATTCAGTGAAGCCGATGAAGTCACTTCTGGGCCATCTTGTGCCTCCTCGTCGCTCTCCGTACTTATTATGCCCGAGCTCACGCGGAGATGGCGCACTTGGGGAGATGTTTGCTGCAGACTTGACTGAAAGGAGCTTAAGTGCTGTAAGATGTGAGCAGTGGCTGTTAATGAGATTAGACCTGCATTCAGGCCAGCGCAGAATGTGATTCAGAAAGCAAGACTGATACGGGTCTAATGGCACACTTCTTTATTGTAAGCAGCAAGGCAAGCGCTCACTGTTTCCTTTCTAGCCCGTCGTACCAAGTCGTAGTAGTTAGTTTTTTTTTTCTTCTTCTCCTTTCTTCACACAATGCCCAAGATACAAGTTTAACTGGAATCTTGCTCTGTGCATGTTGCTGTTTGATGGCTTAACAGCACTAATGTGGGAACAATACCTGGGCTTAAACATAGACTGCTTCTGCAGCATTTTACATCAGTTGGTTGAAGTACAACATCACTGATTGACTTAGGTTTGCTCTGGTTACTCCAGTTCTCATAACTAAACACAGAATGCTACTCAACCTTAAATGTTGATCTCAACCTTCTTAAATCATCTTGTATTGAGACCTCTGTTCTTAAAATGATTCAGCAGCAGGGTTTCTACCCAGCCTCTCTTAGTCTAACTGAGCACTTTTGCTATCATTTACATGGCATCTTCTTGCGACGCCATGTAAATGGCAGCGTTCAGGCTCGCTGTTTTGCATTTGAGGAAACGGGCCGTTATTTTCATGGTGTCCTGAACATCACGCTCGGCAGATTACAGGAGTTAGTTTTTTTGTTTTTATCGGCGCATTGGGCCGTAAGAATGAAATGAATGGACAAGATATGCATGTGTTTTACTTGTTTTTGCTGCTGGAAAACGCTGATCTCGTATTGCTTCTCTTTGTATTCCACCAAAATTTATGTAAAATGAGTGTGTGTGTGTATATGTATAATTTTTGTGTGTATATAAGATTTATATACACATACAAGGAATTGGAAAGCTGGTTACTGATCGCCATGATCAGAATATTCAGATGTTGGACCAAATGCAGGACTTGGGACCAGTTACTTTAGAGTAATTGGATTAATTGGATTATTTGAATTAGAACAGAATTAAAGATGCTTCTCCCTCCAAAACTGCTGATAAATCACTCAAATCTTTGCTGAAACCCTCACAACTTCCCCCGATTCTGTCTACTCAACCTTAGTTGTTTACGGTTTGAGTAACCCTGATTACATCACAAGATGGCACTGGCGTTTGGTTGGTACAGACGAAAACAGCGACACTCTGTATTTACAATATTTTGTGAGAAATATTTAGAAAAACTTTTGTGTGCACAGAATGAAAGCACGGTAGTTCAACTTCTTAAATCATGTGAGTGGTTTTGACGTGTCAGTGACACTTTAGATGTGTTATACTGGTGTAGAATCATTAAATAACTATACCCTAACTTCAGATATCGGTTTCAAAAGTGGATCAGTGCATCCCTAATCTCAAACCGGTAGATCAATATTACATGCTTGTCATATCAGCATAGTTCAGCGCTCTTCTTGCCATTTTTGTTTTACGTGCTCTTAAGCCGAACGTTGTTTGTCTTGGAGATTTCCTACGAAAGCGTAAAGTGAGAATCGTCGCTCTTTTGTGTTTCTCTTTTCCCAGCCGAGGACGACGACCTGTGGGAGAACGGCCTCTCCTACGAGTGTCGCACTCTGCTGTTCAAAGCCATCCACAACTTGCTGGAGCGTTGCCTCATGAACCGCAGCTTTGTGCGCATCGGCAAGTGGTTCGTCAAACCCTACGAGAAGCACGAGAAGCCCATCAACAAGAGGTACGCCACAAATTCCTCCATTCGTCTGTTTTCTTCATCGCTGCTGTTTAAAACCTTATTACGCTCATTAATGTTTGGCTATGAAAGCAATATTCCCTGCTTTAAAAATCCTGAAGTGGCAGATCATTTTGAAAATATTCAGTGCTCTACATAACTCTTGTGATATTAGAGTTTAAATATTGGCCACAGAGGTGCTTTAGTGGCCCCATTGTCTGCCTCATATCTTCCTGTTACTCTGAGAGTGTGTGCAGCTGAGCCATCCTCCTCCTCGCCGCTATCTGCTGAGCTGGATTTCTTACAGTCCGTGTCTGGTCTTATAGATAACAGATGCAGTACTTGTGTACTAAGGAAACTGTGGCAGTGGTGGCTTTTCTTTCTTTTTCTTTATTTTGTTTGCACTTGCTCTTGACTTCTCCCATCTCCACTCTAGAAAAAAATTCAGCTTGTTGTCAAAGATGTTTTTAGGTTGTTGTTTTCAAGATTTGTAGCTGCACCTGATGCCGCAGGTTTAATACTTGTGTAAACGTAACAACAGGAGAGAGTTTGATAAGACGGCTGTGTTTAAGAGAGAGTAGAGGGAGCTGTACATGGTGTTGTTTACTGTTTAGCTCATAATCTGAATTATGAGCTGCATCAGAGTTTATTGTTTGAATTCTTTCTTGATTTCCCTTTGACTGGTTTGAGGACATCATAATATTAATATGATAGTATTGACACACTTGTTGTAGGGATATAAACTAATTGGATGACTTTTGCTTTTCTATGATTTTTTTGTGTATGTATTTAATTCAGAGTTTATATGCAGTCTAGAAAATCATGAACTTTGTTTCGCAGAGCAGGAAAATTAGCTGGTTTTGTCTTTTTGACCATATGCTACCCCAATTGGACTTTTACAGATCAGTCTGAATGGTCCAAAAAATCTGACTTTTGCCACTTCCATATGCGGTACTAATTCAGATACATATCTGATATTTATCATAGCACCTGCTCTCTGAACGATCATGTTGCATTTAATCCGACTTTTATGTCACTGACATGAGACAAGTGTCATAATTCTGCACCAAAAGAAGCCAGGTGTGGCAAATCCAGACATAAACAATGGTTGAAAATTACAATTATGTGTCAGTAAAACACATCGCCTCCCAAGCCCACCACTCTCAGATCTGACTGCACATCCAAACAGACTTCTCTGCAGAAATTGCAGTCAACGTGCCACAAAATGACATTGCTAGTGGTGCATTCTCTTGATTAGCTTCCATTGTTTTGTTATGATCTTGTGACAATCGTGTCGGCTCTGAATAGCTTTTAAATAAAGTTATTTTATGGCCGTTTACAGCAGCGCCATAAATGGTGTGCTGCCGTGTGATGTCAGAGTCGCAATCCGTTCACACAGAAGTCTGACTGTGGTGAATAAACACAAAAAAAGCTGAATGGGAATTGAGCATCTACATGTAGATGTGCTGAATGAACTCAGCCTGAGACATGTTATTCCTTCTTACGTTCGGTAAGAAGGAAGCACTTCCTTCCTTTTCTTTCTTGTTTTCTTCCTTTTATGCTTTTTTCCATATATGCTTCAGTCGATTCTTCCTTCTGCTCTATATCAAACCAGACCCCGGATAGAAATATCAGCATAATGAACTCTTGTAAACATAATGAAGCCTGGCAACTAATTGCTAATTTAAGTTGGCAAAACTAAGATAGATTAAAAGATGAGAGGCAAAAGCAAATAAGGTGGATTAGCAGTGTTTACCAACAGCTGGTGGTTGTGATCCAGGACATGTTACTGTGGAATGTCCTTGAGCTTTTGGCCTGACATACAGAAACTGTCTTTAGACAGAAGCTGCTTCAGATTTATTGCAGAACTGACTGCTAGTGGTGATCCTTTCTGCCCACAGCATCACCATGCACAAAGACTTGTTGAAGATACCAGGATGGTTTAAGTTACAGCATTCAATTTTTCTTTGGAATGAATCAAGTATTTTTCAGTTTTCAATGGAATTAAGATGTGAAAAATGTTTAGGAACTCTGCTAATCAATAAGTTAGGACTGTGGACACGCAGGATTTTAACCTTTTAACCTCCACAGAGTTTTGCTGACTCTGTGGAGGTTTTTAAAAAGCATCTAAAAACATTTCTATTTGATTTTGTTGTGTTTCTTCTGGTGATTTTGTGTTTTGTAAGGTTTTTAAGGTTGTTGTTTTTTTTATTGTGCAGCGCATTGTGATTTTATGTCTGTGAAAAGCGCTTTATAAATAAACTTTACTTACTTACAGATCTTTACTTCTGTGGTCCTGCTGAGTGGAAGTTGAAAGTCCTTCAGTCGTAACACAAGCACCTGTGCTCCTTTTGGGCTCATCTGTGTTTTCCTTCCCTCATTCAGATTCACAGTTCAGTAAAATTCCATCTTGGGAATTGTTTTAACGTATAATCTAGCCTGGTTTTATTCTCAGCTGTAAACAAGGGTTCTTTCTAAAAGGGATATTTGTTAAATATCTTAAGAGAATAATTGACGACTGGAAAAACACTTTAACAAGCATGTTTAAGCCCTGTAGGCTTTTTTCTTCTTTTTTTTTTTTTTTTTTTTACCTATTTGTACTGATTACAGAAGGAAAAAAACAACACAATGGTCTTTTCCTTTCTCTGGAATTCACAGGCCACCCTCTGTCAGTCTGGTTCTCTCTTTCTCTCTTTTCCTCTCTCTTTCTCTTTCTCCCTCTCTCTCTTTCTGCCCTCCTTTTCATCCCCCTCTGCTATCACAAAGCGGACTGGGCAGGTTATAAATAGTGGCGAATCTCTGTTGTTGTTGAGGATGTTTTCCTCCTTCCTTTGGTTCGATCCACTGTAACCAAAACCACACCGGGATTTTCATAATCAAAGAATCACAAAGATACGACAGAAGATTCCCTATTGACTTTTTCTCAGTTGGTTATTTTAACGCGAAAACTAACAAACGGATAGTAAACGGATTTATCCATCAAAAAATTTTTTAAACCCTAATAGAAATATGTTTAGAGGGTAAAACAAAAGCTTGTTTTTGTCTATTGCTCCGGATAGACAAAGTTAAATCCACTTCTGTGGACATTTAAAAAAATGCTAAAATATCTGTCAATGGAATGTTTCCTGTAGAAGTAGTAGTTACACAGCCAGTTAAACTTACAGAGCTGCTGAATTTACACCCTGTTCCAAATTATTATGCAAGTGATATTTTCTCAGATTTTCTTAAATGGTCAATGCAAATGATGGTCAGTATAATTTTCAAGTCATGAACTATTACAGTATAAATCAAATTTTACTGAACAAAGCTCCCCATGAGAACAGTATTTTTTTCAAAAATAAAAAACTCAAAATGCACTGTTCCAAATTATTATGCACAGCA
>CAEFZX010003593.1:0-13801 GCA_903066825.1 Alfaro cultratus
CTCCTCTTTAGGTCCAAAAATAATAACTTCAGTTTTGTTTCTGTTCAGCTGGAGAAAGTTTTGACACATCCACACATTTATCTGTTCTAAACATTTATTCAGTGATTGGATGGGGTCAAAGGTCACCTGGTGACATCGTTATGTAGAGCTGAGTATCATCTGCATAGTTATGGTAGCTAATATTATTTCCTGCTATGACCTGAGCTAATGGAAGCATATAAATATTGAATAAGAGGGGTCCAAGGATTGAACCTTGGGGTACCCCACATGTGACCTTTGACCTCTTTGATGAGAAGTTTGCAATTGAAACAAAGAAATCCCTGTTCTTTATGTAAGATTCAAACCAGTGAAGCACTGGACCGGAGAGTCCAACCCAACTTTCCAGTCGATTCAGTATCTCATTGGTATCTCATTGTTTCTGTTGAAAGCCCAGATGTGATAAATTTAAGCATCTTCTTATTGCATCAAACTTTTAACTCTGCTGCGGTTGGAGTCCTTTCATTAGCTTGATGCTAGCTTGTTTTATTCATTACAAAACCTGTTTGTTTTAAACCCCTGGGCATGTGCCAGGAAACCAACAGATTAAATAAACAGCCAAATAATAACATTATCATGACCTTCATCTTTCTTCTGACTGTATGAAACCTTCTGACCAGTTTCTGTTTGGTAGTTCTCGAACCAAAAGTCCTCCAGTTTCTGAACATCTAGTTGTGTTTTGAATAATTTCGACTGTTTTCATTAATTAAAGCAGTTATTATTGTGGTTTGAAGTCAGAAACCTGCAGCAGGATCTGAGCTGCACGTTGAAGTTTCGTTCCTCCTTTGATCAAAGTCAAAAGACCAGAGAACGTAAAAAGCTCAATAAATTTTAGCCTTTTGATCTGGATTTAATCTCTGTACCTGGTTAGTGTTTCAATAGCCTTCTCTGCTGCTTTGACTGAGTTTTGATCGAGCCAGTTGGATTTACTGTATTTTGTTTCAATCAGTGTCATGAATCTGTCAAAATCTAATATAAACTACAAATTCATTGCTTTTCCTGTTGAATGACTTCTAACACACCAGTTAAGCTTAATCATCTTTAACCAGAATAGTTAATCAGGGATTATTAATACATTATTTACATGTTTTTATTTCTAAATGAGCAAAATTAGACTTTCATATACCAAAAAAGGAAGGATTGTTTCTTTGGTGTCAAATCTCAGAGTCAGAGGTAAGAGTATTGTTTTTATGCACAGTGGATTATTCGCACAATGATTTATGGGTAAATTTGTAAGCACTAATCTGCACAAAAGTATTAACTGCACTCTAAGAACGGACAAACTGTCTGCTGTTTTGATCGTTTGCACATGGATCAAATAGGATCAGATTTGTCTGTCCATCCATCAGAGTCAGAGCTGAAGAGCAGCAGCGTTGTGTTTAGCATCGTTACCGTGCAGCAACAAGGTTCCTGGTTTGAATCCCAGCTCTTGTTCTTCCTGTACAGGTAATCAGGTTTCTTCCTGCTCTACAAGAACTGAACTCTGGATTCACACCAGCGCCGTTTAGTTCAATGTAATCAAACTCTGGTTTGATTATCTAGAAAGTCTGGTTCGTTTGGTGAGGTGTGAAGACTCAATCAGACCAAAAAAGTGAACTCTGGTCACCTACAAACCTTGGTCTTGGTTCTGCTGAAGTGAACTCTGGTGCCGTTTAAATGCATGTGAACACCAAGCAGACCAGAAACCGCTCCAGAAGTAGGACGTAGACTACAGCACAAGGCATTTTGGGTAAATACACCTAAAACAAACACGGAGGCCTAGCATTAGTGGAAGAAAGGACTTGTTGTGAACAGAGCATTAAATTAAAAATAAATATCAGTTTTTTGACTTCATTTCACAGCCTCAGGACATTATTCTGGCCAAACAGACATCAGAAAGTTAAAAACTGAGACCCCAAAGTTAAAACAGTCTGAAAACTTTCGGCCAGCATGGAAAACTGGATCCTCACATTCTGAGATGGTGACCTCAGCTGTGGGAACTGTGCCTTCAGCAGGTCACAGCACAGAGAAACTTTACCTCCTGTTTATGCAACAGGAATCCGAGCAAATAATTCTCCAGATCTCTCCTTTATTTTGGCAGTTTTTCCTCTGAAGTGTGTAGAAACGAGATTCTGCCGACACTCCTGGAAGGAAAAACAGTCAGGAACATTTTTTGTTTTTCTATAAAACACATTTCTGTAGCAGAGCTGCCAAAGAAAGCAGATGTAAGCAGGAAGGATTACACTGCTGAGGTGATAATAATCATCCTAAACATTGTTTCTTTGCAAAGCTGTCGGAGATCAACAGTTTGATTCTTTGGACAGATTTATATCTGAATGTACTGCCACTGATATTTAATAGTGTTTATTTATTTTTAGATCTTATTTAAGTTTCTTCTGCATCTGTTGTTAGAAAAAGCGTTTTTATATTCCTTGATGTACAGCTATCGTTTGAACTGTATAGATATTATTCATATTTAGGCACACCCCTCCGAGTCTAGAGGGCCACATAAAAAGCTATGGTGGGCCATGTTCGCCCTCAGGCCTTCAGTTTGACACCTGTGTCTTAAACTGTAGGAAACAATTCAGGCAAACAGGAAAAAATATAAAAATGTAGTTTTTAGGAACTTTATTGTGCCTAAATTAGCTACTGACAGAAGAAAACTTTTTTTTCTTGTTGGTGTATTAAATTAATCAAGAATACAGGAAGGAAGTGAAGAGTAAAATATTACAGGAATGCGTTTTACTGCCTAAATTCTCCTGTTTCTTTTCATCGAAGGGAAATGAATGATTTCCACCTCAATATGAACATCTGCACCATAAACTCCATTCTGTGGCCAGATCTTTGTGTCATTTGTTCTGTTTCTGTGGAGCCGTTCAACGTTTCCTGTCTGACTCTGGAGCGTGTTCAGGTTTTAAAAGCATTGAACCAGTTTCTGTGTAAATCCTTTGGACTCCTCTGGCTTCTGAAAATGAACGCTCCAGGACAGCATCCAGGCTGTCCTGGAGCCTGGATGCTCCAGGACAGCATCCAGGCTGAACCCAAGTCGTAAAGTCGGCGGATGATGGAGTCTGAGCAGCTGTTTCCAGCAGATTCAGACACACACAAGGTTTTTTTCCGGAGTCTGGCTGGAGTCGATACCAGAGAGACAAAGACGGAGATCGTCCTCTCATTTGTTGGATGTTGGAGGAGATGAGCAGATAGATGAGTCAGAAGTAACATATCTGAAACCTGATCATAAAAGACCAGAGCTGCATAATGTCACGGCTTCAATGCTGTGAATAAACAGGTTTTCATGTTTCCAGTAGCACAAACCTAAAATTCTGGGTGTCAGTTTTAGTTTTTACTGGTTGGATGAAGAGGCCAGTAGGAGTGGGGGGCACTTTCTCCACAAAGCTGCAAACTCTGCAAGATGACAGCTAAAATTTCAAACTAATTGCTTTCCTGAGCTCCATTTAATGAACAGCTTGTGTTCTGAGCCGGGTTGATAAATGCAAATGAATCCTCAGTAGCAGCTAATGGCTTTTCTTAATCCACACCTAGCTGCGCTGACGGACTCGCCGTCGGGAATGTAAAACCGCTTTGCTCTGAACTTCAGACATGATTCAACTTGACAATGAGCTCATAAAGGAACACAGTCCAGTTTCTATTAAACCGAGCCTCAGTGTGTGTCGACAGGAGCAGCAAATTGTTTCTATAATTTCAAAACATTCAAGGTTAGCAGGTGTTTTGCTGGATTGTTAGGGAGGACGGCTTCTCTTAGATGGCGTGAGCAGGTAGTTGTAACAATGTGACCCCAATAGGAGTGTGTGTGTGTGCGTGCGTGTCCGTGTGTGTGTGTGTGTGTGTGTGTGTGTGTGAGAGAGACGCCAGCTTTGAGTTCCTCAGTGAATTGTGAGCATCTCCTGTGTGAGTCTCTGAACCGGTCCTCCTCTCGTCTCCTCAGTCATGCCAGTCACGCCTCCACCTGAATCTGCTCTCTCTGTTTGCATCATAAACCGGCAGATTAAGCAGATATTTTCCAGGTTACATCACGTCTTCAGAAGTACGAGCCCCGCATGCGCCTGATGAGCTCTTTCCATCTTAAACCTGCTGATAATTAGCCACGCCATACAAAGCCAGGAATCTGGAGGAGGATGGAAAAGACCTTGAGTGTTGTGCAACATCCTGATTAAAAAAAGAAAAAGGCTTGCTTAACTCTCATCTAATATGCTTTGTTTGTTTTCCAAAAGTCTTCTGGCAGCTGACTGGTGCATCTTTTTTTTTCTTTCTTTCCATCCAGTCTGCAGCAGAAAACCAGATGTTTTAAATTCTTCCTCCTTGTTGCGATCATACATCCATTCTGTCTTTTACAGACGGCACTGACGCTGTCTGTAAAATGGAGAATGTGATGTTGCAACACTTTTGGTTTTCTTCGCCTGGCTGCAGCCTCTTTGCATTGTGTAAGAATGTGAACGCTGCAGGAGCTGGGAATCAGAGAAACTGGCCAGTGGGATGGATTTTGTGGGGTAGTTATGTATTTTGAGGTTTTGCTGGTTTTGTTTAAACTTTATGCCTGAAAACATTGATGATTGAGGCAAAGCAGATGTTTTAAACACTGAAAATGAGTTAAAAGCTGCAAAAACACTAAATCTTCCCAACCTTTCACTGCTCAGCAAGATATAGGAGCTTGCTTTAAGTCAATAATTACTTAGTTTTGATAAACTGGTAGATTTATTTTACTTGTAACAAGACATTTTTGCTGCATCTTGCTTAAAAGTGACTTATAAGTTAGTTTAGTTTTATTTCAAGTGTAACAAGATATTTGGACTGGAAATTAGACCAAAAATACTTTGTAATATTTTGTGTTTTTGCAGTGTAGGACATTCACCAACTCGCCACAGTCGTCATGCAACATACATTAACTTTTCAACATTTTTTGCAACCACAGACTTTCATGTTTTTCATTAAGATTTGATGTGACGGATAAACACAAAGAAACATTTTTTTATATTATTTTTACCACATATGATTATATTTACTAACTATGTGACTTCTGGAGGTAACTGGTTGCACTAGATTTTATTTTGGGGTATCAGAATAGAAATTGCTGGAAACTGATGCACTTCGCAAAGTTCAGAAACTATAAGTTGAGTTTGTCTTATTTGAAAAAATCTATGGTGGCCCAGAAGGGTCATGAAAATGCAAAAGCCACAATGGAAGTTGAGCTAACGTCTGTTTCATCATAAAAGACGTTTCACCATCAAGGCAGTTTGAAGTGCTTCACATAACAGAGATAAATCATGGATGAGTTGCTCCAGATCCTGCTGAAACTTTAGGTCTTTAATCCCAGAAATGTTCTTCATGTGACAGAAGACCAACTTTATTACAGACTTTATGTGACTCTGAAGGTTCAGCTCTCAGTCACTAAACCTGTAATAACTGAAGCTGTGCAGATTCTTTTCACATAACCTCTGTTATGGTTTTTGTTGTAGAATTTTTCTTTTTGCATTTTCATCCTTTACCTTCTGGGCCACCGTAGGAGACAATGATTTTATGAAAACACAACCAGGCATTTCTGTCTCTCCAGTGAAAAGCTCAGAAACTGCAGACTGAGGAAACCCTGAAATTTTCGGTGCAGGTCTGAGTTTGTTTGGGTATTTTTCCTGCCCTGCTCGTTATCAGGAACTCGACCTTGAGTTGCGTAACAGCAGCAGCTGAACATTTCCTCAGTCAGTACGTTGTATTCCCACCCAGAACCAGCACAGTCTGAATTATTATTATGATTCGTTATGTTTGGCCATGAGGGAGAATTAAACACTAAATGAACACAAATAATAATTTAAGAGAGCTTCCCATCCATATTCAACCATAGAGAACAGAAATCCATCTCTTGAAGGATATTTTCTCTTTGGTATTTCTGAATCATGACCTCTGACCTTAACAAAGTGAGGCATGCAGTTGAAATGTTGCTCTGGTCATTATGTGACCTCCTGGATGAATCATCAAGCTGGTTCTGGACTCATTTCCTCTCCTGTGAAGGTTCTTAACGCTTCCATTTCCACAGTGACTTAACTGGAAAATGACGTTGTAACATTTTCCAGTCTGATGTTTGTGACTTTCTCATCTGTTCTTGAAGTTTGATAGATGACTTGTTGCTTTTTGAGATATTGTTACTTGTTTCATTTTTATCAGAAAAGCTCTATGAAAGGGTTTATTTTTCTTTTTGTCTGGTCTGGAAGTAATCAGGTCTGGATTTGCTGAGTGAGACTCAACCAAAACAATAATGGCTAATCATAGTTAATGCAGGAATTAGCAATGGGGGCAATTCCACACATGGACAGCTAGTTTCCCTTAATAAATGGCATATTCATTTAGAAACTGTTTGTTTTTAAGTGTGGCTAAAAAGCTAAACTTTACAGAACTTTATGTGCTAACATGAGCATCAGATAAATTTATTCTTGTAAAAGACATTCTGAAATATTATCTCTGCATATCCGGTTTGTTGCATTGGAAACTGCTGAGACAAGCTGGAATTCAAGGAAGTGGTGAGGAGGCTCCACCAGACCTTCAAGTTTCTTTTTTAAGAGTCTGGCATCATGGATTCTGCGTAGGTTTGCTATCTGCTCATGCAGAAACAAACCGGACAGAAAACATCCTGTGTGTAGGTGAAAACAGACTCCATTCATAAACGTCCACCTCCCTTCATCTCTGGCAGCCATTATTCACTTCACGCTTTTATATCGGTCCTTTAGCAGCTGTTTTTTGGAAGGGGAAGCGGTTCGCTGCTCAGCCGGCGTTCGGCGATGACATTGGGTTGTTTGTTCTGGGACAGAAAAAAAAACACAGATGCAGGTCATGAAAATATAAAGAACTGCCTGAGAGGAAATACAGTAAAGTTTTCTTCCAGAAAGTGGGTTTGGAGCCCGTTATGAATGGAGCCTAAGTTTCGCTGCATGTTGTAGGTGAGCGGCCCAAACAAGGCCCGGCGTTGTCCGCTGCAGGCTGCATTTCTGCCACTTCTGACCGGCCTCAGGCTCCTGGCTCAACAACAGATAAGCAGGCTGCCACCAGAAAGAGGAGCCATTCAAATGTAAACAGCCTGCCTGAAAGAGTGCCTTTAAAAATCACATTTTATTTAATAATCTGGCAAATTGTTATTATTGTTTTGCATTTTATCTTGGCAACACTTGTTGAGAACACTATAAGAGATGCTTAAGGAGCTTAAACAAAATTAACTGCTTGTTGCAGTTGCATAATCAATCAATCAAGTTTATTTGTAGAACATGTTTTAGCAATAAAGCAGTTTAAAATGCTTTCCATTGTGAAAACATAAAAAACCCACATCAGTCAACAGTTGTGAAAACCAACATCAGACATTATGTTTTATCAAGTGCCATCGTTAAAATCGTCAATACATATCAAATACTTTGGTCAGTGTTCAAAGCAACTCCAACCAGGTGGGCTGTTAGTCTTGACTTAAAGGAACTCAGTGTTTCGGATGTTTTGCAGTTTTCTGGACGTTTGTTCCAGAAAACTTTCTTTGTGGCGGCACTTGGAAAAGTGTAATGTTCCGATAGTTTATTTTTGTGTTTTTATAAAGCTCCAATTTATCAAAAAGATAATCTCACGACATATTTTTGCCATGTAGACTTTAAATCGCGACTAAAAACAGATCCAACCCAATTCTGCCTGAGCCCTCAGGCATTGTGTCGGAGCCTGATTGGCCAGAACCCAAAGTAAACCCGCCATATTATTTAAGATTTTACTGATTTTGTTTTTAGAGCACCATGTGAGTAAGCGGATTTACTGACTCACTCACTTGCTTAGCTTTTGTTTAGCGTCTCATAGCTCATGCTGTCTTTATCTGAATGACGTAGGTGCGAGATAAAAAGAAAGAAAACTCAAATATTAATGGTTCCTGTTGCTGTTTGCACTAAACCAGTCGTTAAAATCCCCTTCATTTTTTTCCTCCACCTTGAATTGAGGTGTTGAAGTGAAGAGTCTCACCAACAGCATTAACTTTGCAGGTTCCACACAGAAAACTCGTCCTCAGGCGATAACGAGTAAAAGAAAATAATTTATTTATTAAAACAGAGACTGTGCGCGGTGGTTGGCCGCCTTAATATTTCATGTGTTCTGAGAGTGAATCTGTAAAGTTTTAGCCTGAATTAAAGAGCCAGAAGTCTGACAGGATCATTGTAATGGAGCCCTTCACTTTCTAATGTTCTAGTCATTTTAAAGTTCTCACATAACTTTTAGGTTAAAGTTTGAATTAACTTCGACTGATGGCTTAGACACAGTGACAAAGCTTCATGTTTTAAATAATTTTCTTCATCAGTGCCCAGATAGAGCAAAAAAACAACAACAACTTTTTAAATTCAACCAGTTTGAAGAAGAGGTTTGAGATTTTACTTAAAGGGAATTATGAAGTAAAGGAGAAAGTGATCATATGCTTTATTTTTATGTTTTACAGAAGATTTATCTTCAAGCACATCAGTGTATGATTAAGCACAAAAATCCACATTTCTGATCCAAAGAACATACCTGGACTGGACAATCAAACTCCAGCTCCTCTAGCAGCAATGCAAGGGTTACTGTCAACCACTTCTGAATATAAAACAATACAATTTAAGATCTAGCATGTACAAACTGTTTCTCTGCTCATGGATTCATGGTATTTTACTTATTTAGCACAATTTAATCAGGCATTAATTTAGCACTCATTAAACCTTCCTTAATTATCTTAATATGAATACAAATAGAAAATATTCTCCTGATGTGGTATTCATTTAAATATTTTCTACTAATCAAGAGAATGAACATTTCAATTCCATCAGTGAACTTAACCATTGATTTGCTTTTAGTCTTTGTGTTTCAGAAATAATTTCCCATAGACTGAGATGAATTGTTGAGATTTTACTGTATTTCTTTAAATGTCCTGATGTTCTTCATTGATTGTCCTTGTGTGTGGAAAAGCTTCCTTAAAATAACACCCATCATTATCGTTGCCCTTTTCCAATCACAAAGCGTTGTTCCTAACAGGGAAGCATGAAATGCCAAACTAATCAGAAACAACAGCTTTCTGCCTAATATTTTGTGCTGCGGCTGAGAATCATAAACGCAGAAAAAAACTGCCCACTTTTTATTGTTCCTGGATTCCTAGAAATCTTACTGGTTTCTGGGTGTTTTAATATTTAATATCTGATAATCTGCAGTCTCTGGCTTCATTTTACACTGATATTTGAAATCCCTGATCACAGAGCGAAGCTTTGACCCAGTTAGCCTGGGTCAGTTAGCCTGGCCAGTTAGCCTGGGTCAGTTAGCCTGGCCAGTTAGCCTGGGTCAGTTAGCCTGGGCCAGTTAGCCTGGCCAGTTTGCCTGTGTCAGTTAGCCTGGGTCAGTTAGCCTGGCCAGTTAGCCTGGGTCAGTTAGCCTGGGTCAGTTAGCCTGGCCAGTTAGCCTGGGTCAGTTAGCCTGGGTCAGTTAGCCTGGTCAGTTAGCCTGGCCAGTTAGCCTGGGTCAGTTAGCCTGGGTCAGTTAGCCTGGCCAGTTAGCTTGGCCAGTTAGCCTGGGCCAGTTAGCCTGGGTCAGTTAGCCTGGCCAGTTAGCCTGGGTCAGTTAGCCTGGGTCAGTTAGCCTGGGTCAGTTAGCCTGGGTCAGAGCTCTGCTCTGTACTTTGCTTTATACTTGTTTCCTGTGAGGTTAAATTGACTCTGAGGCCTTTTCTGTTTTCGCTCACCTGATGACGTCGGTAAACTTCTAGGTTGAAAGTTGTAGAGTTGCTCTTACTGCTGAGTTGCATCAGCAACTCAGCAGTAAGACACTTGGAAAAATGTAATGTTCTGATTGTTGATTTTTGTGTTTTTATAAAGCTCCAATTTATCAAAAAGATAATCTCACGACATATTTTTGCTATGTAGACTTTAAATCGCGACTAAAAACAGATCCAACAGATTATCTCTCCCTATCCTATTTTCTCCTTTTACACATTCAGTTCCTCACTTTGATTCTCCTCCTCATGCCAACTGGAGTGCGAAGAATTAAGGAAATGCAGCTTTAGCAAACATGTGAGAGTTTTCAACAGACATCTATAAATATGAGAGGTAATTATATACTAAGCTTGAATCTGCAGCTATAAATTCCAACTGATGAGGAATAATGTTTTTCACTACAGTCCACATATTCACATATTTCCTTTGAGTCGTTTTTATTTTTTTGAAAGTGTTAATCTCACTTCCTGATAGGAGCCCTTAAAACGAAAGTTTTCTTTAATTTTCACTCTGAAATGTTTGCTGCAGTTCTCTAACTCAGAGTTGAACATTTTTTAATTTCTGGCTCAGACTGTAGACAGTCTGAGCCAGATTGTTTACACAAGCTGCTATTTTTATGTTTTATGAAGATAAACACAAACTCAATACTATTTTTGCTCTAGTTAAAAACAAAAATATGAAACATTTTAGCCCTCATTTAGAAAAAAAAAAAGTCAATTTATTAGTGTTGCCTTGTTGCAATGCAAAAAATTTAAATAAAAATGGTACCTGGATCAAATGTTGATATCCTTCATGGAAGTCTCAACCATTTGCTTCTTTTTGCTTGTCAGTTTTATGTTTATGCAAATAAATTTTATCACTCTATGCTAAAGTTAATTGTGTTTTAAGATAATTGCGAGTACATGTCTGTGCCATGTAAATGTATTCAGCAGCAACACTTAATCATTCTGGCACTTATCAACTTTCCAGACCCCATAGCAACTATTTAAAAAAGAAAAAAGTTACTAGCAACAAATCTAGCTACTGTATTTGTGTTGTTCGAGACTTTAGCAACATATGATGTACTGCTGCTCATCAAACTGGGATGTAAATATAATTTTAATGTTTTTCTTTTCCTTATCTCCGTTGTCTACCCTAAAATAACAGTAAAATAAAGCTAGCATTTCCACTGGTGCTTTTTGGATAAATTAGACATTCTACTCAACTGGATTTATGTGGTAAAAGTTAAGGTTAGTTCTAAAATTACTTCATAAAATCCCTTTGAATTTGTTTTTGTACTCACTTTCTGTCTATATTTTAAGAATATTAACAACTTATTGCTGCAGATACAGGAGTTTTGCTGAACTTTTTAAGTGGCTCTCAAACATTGAAAGTCATTGTGTTAGCTTGTTGCGTTAGCTTGTAGTGTTAGCTTGTTGCGTTAGCTTGTAGTGTTAGCGCAGCTAGCTTGTGTCAAAATGTAACATTTGTTTTTTCCTGTGTGCCTGCCTCATGTTTGAAAATGTATCTCCAAGCAGTTCTGTTATTTAGCTCATCAGCTAAACAGAGTCTCATGATTTTCTTTCTTGTACTTTTCATGTTAGCAGAATTTAAAACTTTTACCGCTTGGAGAGCTGAGTGGCTAGCAGGTCGGGGACTGAGTGTCTGTTTTTGCAGAACTACCGTTGAAAGAAGTGCAAAAATTTGGGTAAATGAGGTTAGTTTTACATAATTTGATTCAAAGAGTATCTAAATAATTCATTTTTTTAGTATCGACTGTATCAAAGGATGGTTTATTTTGACAACACTGGTGTCTTTTCCCTCAGGCAAAAAGAAAGTCGTAGATTACTAAAACTAAAATTCATATAAAACTTTTTCTCTGTTTTACTTTAAAATCAGAGGAATGATGAACCTTCCAGATAATTAAACTAAGATTTGCATTAGATTAAAGGGAACCTTCCAGCTCAGAATCAAACTGCCTTTTACCTTTGCAGTGAAAGTCCCGTAACTGATTTTGTTAGCTAAGGCAGCCAAGAGCTAGAAATCATTAGCTCTACTTTAATATAATTCCCAGTAGGAGGTTGAGTTCTGGCTCAAATTTATGCCCTAAAACCTCACAGGAGCCTGTTTAGTGATTTAAAAGTGCAGGTGGGCCACAGAGAAAGCACATAGACACACACTCAGCTTTTTAACGCCTCCAGCGCTTAGCAGCGGCGAACCGCAGCGCCGCGTGGCGTCTCCAGAGGCGGGCTGCTTCGTCCAGCATCTTTTTGTCCTCTTGTGGTGCTGCTGGTAATTAGGCTGCGTTGTTGGTCCTGTCAGCACCCATTTTCATCTCTATTGAGAAATGAGAAAAGAGAAACGGACTCATCGTTAGCCTCGCTCATAAAATCCAGGCTAATTATTCTTGGTTTTATGAGCAATAGGAAGTTAAATTCCCTGATGTGACGCAGCAAATTGCGAGCATTAAATCACCTGCAGGCTTGGAGGATCTTGGTATAGAAACAAGACAAAAGCTTCTGGTATGGTTTATATTTGCTACGTCTTTCATACCTGGTGAGTTAATTGCTCATTTATCGGGTTGCTAGTCTCACAAGGGGCATAAAAACACA
This sequence comes from Alfaro cultratus, assembly GCA_903066825.1. Lineage (NCBI taxonomy): Eukaryota > Metazoa > Chordata > Actinopteri > Cyprinodontiformes > Poeciliidae > Alfaro > Alfaro cultratus. Next base: position 12,359 of record CAEFZX010003593.1, read on the forward strand.
AAGTGGCTCTTAAAAGAGCACTTTTGTTTTTGTGAGAGATGCAGTGTATGATTTTAAAACTTTTTCACTAAAGAAACTTTGTCTTTCCTACCTGGAAGCCAAAGCTTTAGTTTGCAGAGACATTGCAATGCAAGGGTGTCCAAAGTGCGGCCCGGGGGCAATTTGTGTCCGCTGAACTGATTTTGTGCGACCCCAATGGAGGCTTTTTATTTGTAATGTTATTTCCTAAATGACTTTTTTTTACAATGGAAAATGTTAACACAATGTATTCATCTTTTTATAGCCAGTTTTTTATAAAATGTAGAACCTCGTTCATCCAGAGACTTTCACTGAAAAACCGACTTTGCTGCACCCAAATCAGCTTTCACTTAATTTAAACTTAGCTAAACATAGGAAGTGATCTGAAGAAAGTGTTGCTCAATTGAGCCCCAAAACTTTGAAAACCAGATTCATTCTGTAAAGCCTGGTTTGTAGGTTTAAGAGAAGCAGCTGTTTGCAGCAGTTCAGCTGCCACTACCAGTGTATAACATTGTCTGCCTGAATGTCAAAAACTAGATTTAAAGTGAATTGTGGCTGGATAATTTCTTGGCATGTTGGATTTGTGATGCATGTCGAATGTTTTGATCAGACGTCTTCTCCCTTGAACGTCAGTGTTTGGCGATCCTGACCTTTTCACGATCCATGAATCATACCTGAAGCTGTTTCCAACCATCCGCGCTCCGGGAATGAGAGGCTAACGCTGATGAACTGGAAATGTGCTGAAACATGACAGCGTTGTGATGATTTAGTGGCTCTGACTCACGGGTCTAACTCTGTTGAGTGAAAGCCGTTCTGACTGTTCTGATGCTTCACCCCCGTTTCTCTTTGGAGCTTCTCCGCTTTGAGACATCGAGTACGAAATCACTACAAAGGACTGGGAATAAATCAGTAATTGCTCATAATACAGTTTGTTTGGAAGGATTTACAGTGGAAAGATAGTTTACACACCCCTGTTAAAATGCCATTTTTTGGATGCACAAAGAAACCATTAAACTGCAAAAACATAAAACTCTTACCAAGTATTTCTGGTCTAGATTCTAGTGCAAATATTTTAGTGCTTTTAAAATAATACAAAACTAAGTTACTGGTAACTTTTCAGCAAGATATATTAGTTTGTTTTAGGTAAATAATTTATTTCTTTATATTTTTTACTTAAATAAAGTAAATATATTGATGTAAAAGTTCTAGTTTCACTGGTAGATTATTTCACTCATAATATGGGAAAATGTCCTTTTAGCATCAGTATCTCTGCCTGTTTTAGACAAAGCTTGTCAAAATCATTTCTATTTATATGAAGATCATGAATGTTCTCAAAGAGCTGATTGTGTCATAAAACCCATTAACAAACATTTAAAATATCAATAATGACCAGTGTCTGCTCATTATATATATGTACTTCCTAAA
>CAEFZX010003594.1:0-29191 GCA_903066825.1 Alfaro cultratus
CTGGGGAATTCTCATTAAAATTTTGGTAAATTAAGCTTTCATGCAGCTGGTGCCTTATTTTAATTTGGGTTTTTTTTCTTTTTTTAAAAAAATATTTTTAAAATAAAATTAAAAAAAAAAAAAAAAAAAAAAAGACGAAGTATCAATAGCTAAAACTCTCCTTTCCTTTCAAAAAATGGTATATTATAATGGTATAATATAGATTATATATTTAGACAAGTTGAGTTAAAAATGTAATAGCTCAACTCACTACAGCAGGTGACGGGTGGTTCAGTAAAAATCTGATTGCATTGTAAAAAGAAGATTAAGCACACAGTGTTAAACTGTGGGTTTCACTGTGGGATCACTAATCAGTTTGGATCAAACCCTTATGGATTTTGATCATTTTTCTGATGTTTAAGATCAACAGTGTTCACATTAAAAATACTGTTTACTTATATGAACTTAAAAAATCATACAAATTACAATATAACTGATTAAAGTGTAATTCTTTGTCCTGACTATGAGAAAGGCAGCTGCCAATCAATCAACAGAAACGAATCACATCAACTAAAAAATACAAATATGTATATACGCATCCTAACTCGCTTGTTTGGTAGCACTAAATGCAATGCTGAGGTCATTGTATTGTTATTGATTTGCACAATATTGCAAATGGCATCTCTTAATGGCTCCCTAAAATCAACATGGAACCCAATCAGGCCCAATCAGGTCTAATCTTTTTGGTAATGGATCACTCCAAAGCAGATGACAGGAACACTGGCTGTATACATATTTATAATTTCATTTGGCATTTGCAGTTGCACTCCGAGTATCAAGAAGCCGAGCAATATCAGGTTGAAAAAGGAACAAAATTGTTTACAAATTAATGAACCACAAAAAATGACATAGTAAACAAAGAACAAAAACAAAACAGAAACAGAACCATAAAAAAAACACACACACAACATTGTCATCACAACTCAAAAATTAACTAAAACAAAAGAAGCTAAAAATAGGGTTGTCAGGAACAAAACATATTTGTAGAAAACCCAGGAAAGACAGGAAAAAACAAAACAAAACACAAAGAATGCAAAAAGAAGGAGAAGAAGAAAAGCATTGGGGCCGAAGGGGTTTTTGCACAGGCATGCAAGCGCAGTTACATTCTCCCATCATGCAACAGGTGCTACTATTTTCAAGTGCTGGGTTTCCATAACAACACATGCAAGTAAAGCTTTTAGGTGCAGAAGCAATACCAAAGGATGCAAAACGTGAAAAGGCCCCACAATGCAAACATAAAATTAAATAAACAAGACCCGAGCTAATCGGGGTTTGATTTCATCTTTTATTTGGAAATAAAAAAATATGGTCTTTTAAAATTATTTAGCAGTGTGGATTAACTGTATGTTGTTTTTTTTTTTTTTTTTTTTTTCAGATTAGTATATAATCGAGCTCTGCAAAAGGTAAATAACAGCTAAAATTTGTCAAACATGTTGATTTTTCTTTTCAAATGTGGGTTAAAAAAAGTAAAAAAGAAAAAAAACACACCAACCTTCTCGAAGCTCTGAGGGATGTAAAGGGGTTGATGCAGAACACAATGACATGAGGAGAAGAGAAAAATAGGGGAAACACAGAGAGAGTAAAAAAAGCCACCTCAAGGTGTTTAGCTGCAGCTACATGTCCCTTTCCTTCTTTTTTTCCCCTTACCCCTGTCCCTGTCATCAGTGACACCCGTCTTCAAAGTATACTTGCCTGCCCTCCCGTTTAAATAAACTTTGAACCAAAACAATCAGATTCACCCCAGTGGTCGCTCTGCTGCCTGCTAAGGAAAAAGGATTGGGGCGCCACTGGAGTCAATTCAAGCGTACCATACTCATAATTCAAAATTTCACAAGCTTCTTATGGCCACAATGAGAGGCTCATGGGGGTGGCCACATTTTATTTAGTTAGAGAAGGAAATGAAATAAAGAGAAAATAAAGAAAGCAAAAACAAATGAGAGATTGAAAAGAACAAATAAATTTAAAAAAAGACAATTCGGGGGGAAATTAGCAGCTGCAGTTCAAGGCTGGTAGGAAAAATATTATTCTAAGAAGCCAATCAGCAAACACTGTCATTATGGTTGATGTTTGGGAAGGAGTCTCATTTGCTTCAGTTCCCACATGCCTCATTTTCAGGGTTTCTCTCTCATCCTTACAATTATCCTTCCACACAGCTGCTAATCTCAAGTGCATTTTGCTTCGTGAACAAAACATAGTCAACATCAAGTATCAGAATTGATCGACAAAAGTTAACTGAAAACAAACAAAGGCTGACACCATCACAGCATAACAGGTGTGTTACATAGTGTGAATGCACTGGAGTAATTGTGAATCTGGAGTACTTTTGTAAAAACATGCTCGTGGAGCCAGTGTTTGTGATAATATTGGATGTGTTTTTGGAAGTTATTTCAAGGAATGCATGTATGATTTAATGTAAAATAGTTGCAAAATGTTAAAAATAATTCTTTACATAGATATTAATGATTTCTGTTGAGAGCATTTGGGTAAAAAATAAGACGACTAGCTAGTGGGTGTGGAGGGCTTTCACATGGGGTTTATCACCAGGGCACTATACGGTCACTGGGGAGGCCTGAACTGGTTTTCTGTTGCTTATTATGGTGGCCAGTCAAGGAAGATGTAGAAAATATCTCAACAGAAAGAGGCTCACAAATGATGATTTGTTGGAACTCTATTTGAGATTCTTATGTAGTGTTTAATTTAAGGGCTGCTTTACTAATGTTTTTTTTTTTTTTTTTTTTTAGGAAATCTAATGACAGATGCTTTACAATAATTTAAATTTTCTGAAAACAAAAAGAGAGAAGGGGAGTGTCTTTTGTGTTCTCAAAAATATAGCATAATTCTCTTTGATCACCTAAAATAATCTGTTGCGAGAGGGGCTCGCCCAGAGCGATGATCATGCAAAGACCACCACTGCAGATAACTAATTGACACTGCTTGCTGAATCACATTTGTACCAGCTCGTGCCTCTGCTATATGAATGCTGACAGTCTTGAACAACAATTTTCTTTTTACCTTCAGCTCTCTGTAGTAGAATTTCTCCTCTCCATGCTTCTATTTCACTGAGTCTGATGATAGCAATAATAATGAAAAAGCAGCTCCCCGACCCATTTTATAATGTTGGAGTAGTGAATTATTTATTGGGAACAAAGTTATTTGGTACACAGCAGAGGGAACAAACCAAGTAGATACCGAGGCATCTTTATTTAATATGCACAATATAAATAATACATGCCGAAAATGCATCTGCTTCAATTTATTAAAGCTCCCTCAACAGGGATTCATTGTCATTTAGCATTAGTGGTTGAGGATAGGCTTTTGTCTTTATAGTCTGTCTCCTATGAAACTGTTCCCTCTGAATTGTTGTTTATATATATATATATATATCTTCATTTTGCAGGAACATGACAACCAAAATAAGTACGTAAAGCCTTTAAAGATCGTACACAAAAGTAAAAACTGGGAAACCCTATAAATTTATGCTCCAGTGCAGTATGAGGAAAAACTACAGGAAGTGTAGGATTTATGGTCAATCTGACAAATGAGCTGTGTGTAAAATACAATGCTTTTTCACTTTGTTATAACACAAATACTTTTGTTTTCCTCCCCCAAAACTGGAAAAGGCAAGAAGGGGTGAATGATTTTGATTGGTGGGCAACATTACCTAGCCAATCAATCAAAATCAACACTTACCGTTGTGCTCCGTTACCTGTAAAACACTCATCAAATTAAAAAAAAAACAAAAAAAAACAAAACCAAAAAAATATATTTTTAGTGTGTTTTAAGGTTTCAACTTGAGACGTAGTGGGGAAACATTCGATTGGGCACACAGTTAACAGGTCAAAGGTCTTTGGCAACTGATAATGTGAAGACATACGGCTTGTTGGGCTATACATTTCCTTCCGAGTGAGTAGGGGAGGGCATTGAAAGACAAAATGGAGCATCATAACAGAGAAGAACATTAGTTGGTCAATTATAGATTTACATTTGGAAGTTTCAGTGCATTAAAACAATTATGGGAAGGCATTGATATAAATGGTAGAAGATTTAAATTCCTTTGATATTAATTTTGCAAAACATCTTGTGCATACACTTCTAGATTAAAACGGAGTTTAATGGAAGCAATTATAGTACTTTACGCTCAAGAATACCTATTAAAGATGAGCTGTACTGTGAATACATTTTATTTAGACAAAGTAGATTTTATTTATTTATTTTTTGTTACTTTTTTTTTGCCTGGCTCAGCAGTCTGGTTGCTCCCTACCTCGCACATAAAGATTAGCGGGGGACGAGTAGCGTACGCCTTCCTCATTAGACGCCACACACTCGTATTTCCCCTGGTCCAACTCCTCACTGTTCTCGATCTGCAGGGCACCTGGGGAAAGACAACATCCGACAAAGAAAAGGTGGGAAGGGGGAGAAACATGGAGAAAAGAGAGAAAGAAAGCAGAAAATACATGATTAGTCCATCTGACACAAACAAATCAAACCACTGGGAATCACTTAAATTTCACACAGTCATTTCAAATACAGTATCTCTCTGCAGCAACGCTGACACAGACTAGCATGACTAAGTCAGCTGCATTCCAGCAGCAGTCATTTGTCGACAAAAAGCTAAATAAATCAAAACGCTAACTAAATCAGTCATTTTGGATTTGCAGCCATGTTTAAATCTTTAGCAAAAAGGAGCTACAAAATAAAAAAAAAGAAAAAGTGTGATGAAATGTAAAGAAGAAAAGTATAAAGGTTACCTTGTAAGCTAAGTAATTAAACTGCAGAATAAATTAATTGATCTTAAATTATAATTTTAAGTAATGACCCAAGGGAGCTTAATACAGATCCATGCCACACTTTGCCAGTTTTTTCTTTTTTTGCTAAAGGTTTTTCAGGGTATGTCTCGTCCCACTTTGCAAATTTAATGAGTGAAATGTTTTCCCACTTTCCCACTCATTTAAAAAGTAAGTTCAGTTCCAATGAATGAATAGCTTTTTGTTGTTTTTAGATTGCACATTTTGCTACACATATTTAGTTGAATTTAGGTCCAGACTTTCACTGAGTAATTCCAAAACAGCAATATCATTTGATCCAACCATTCTGTTGTGACTCTGGCTTTAAGTTTAGGGTTCTCTTGCAGGAACATGACCTTCAGTCTTAGTCTCTAGTCTTTTGCAGTCCTTAACATTTCTTCTAGGATTAACCTGATTTTAGCTCCATCCATCATACAAACACCTCTGACTAACTTACCAAGTCAAAACGCTGCCGAGGAGACTTGTTTTGAGTTTCGTCATGCCCAGTCACATGCGGCAAAATTTGGAAAATCTCAAGGAGTACGAGTGTATTTGAGAGGCAGACTACTACTCGGTTTACACTTTACTCATTTGGTCATTTTTTATGTTTTATCTCAAAAGATATGAACTATTCTTTAATACAATTAAATTTTTTATGTTTTGGTTAAAGTTAACTGAATGTGTGCAAGGCAAGACAACCTCAGCACTAAGCTGCAACATGGGGAAAAGGTAGCAGGGAACAAAAGAGGGAGGTGAAACACCAGGATCATTCCTCGTTAGAGTGTTGTTGACGGCACTTCCTGATGATATCATTAGGGCCTCTGGCTGGCTCAGCAGACAGATTGTAGCCTGGGACTCTCTGACAAACACAACACCACCATCGCTCGTTAACGTTTAGCCAAGAAGCATCAATATGCCAGCAGCTGCCCCGAAAGCTTTGTAATATACTATAACGCTCTCCATCACATCTGCAAGTGAACACAATGTTGTACAAGGCCACCACTCTGAAACAGTGTTCAAATAACACGTTTCACCTCATCCACAAATTAGACAATCGATCCTGGTTAATTATAAAGATTAGTCACGCTTTCAGTCAGTTCGCCGCCTAATAGAGAAAAGAGTATTTTAGACCTTGAGGTGTGAGCAAATATATTTACCAATTTAAACAGAGAACAGACCTGAAGGTACAACAATCGATAGCGTTTCATTTTTTGGTTTTCTTTTACTTTCTCTTCATTTTGCTTTACTGCTCAGATCACCTCATCACTCAGAGGCCTCTGTTCCTGGCATGTACCTCGAGAACCAAATGAAAAAAAGAAATCGGCCTGCAGAGTGCAGGTGGTACAGTTTTGTTTTTGTTTTTTTTGCTCTGGCTTTATATGAGCATCTGATTTTGATCTGTTTGATGTGCGCTTGGAACAGCAAATGCCAGTGTGGTGGCAGGTGGATTGGAATGTGCTCAGAAGCTGAGACCACAAAGTAAGAAACGTATGAAGTTCAACTCCAGGTGGACAGATCCAGAAACCTCTGCCAGCGGCTTGTCAGACAGGCTTCCTTCAGCTGAATTCTAAATATTTTGTCTGCACTCACCTTTGTTAAATCAAAAAGCACAACTCTATGTATACCATTTTTGTTAAACTTCAGTTGGCTGATAATGATGTTGCTCCTTAAAAGAAAAACACAAATAAAAATCACATATAACGGTAAAAAAAACAACCAAAAACAACCTAGAAAAATACAACAGCCACAGCTAATAAGTAAAGTAGGAGCAAGAAAGAGAAAAAGTACTATGTCTTTGAGAATACCTTGGCAGTTTTATTTGCACTCAGACGTCTGTGAAAGGAGGACTTCGAAACAGGTGGTACAATCTGTGTTTTCAAGTTCTTACTGGTTTTTTGTACAGATTCTAGGTAACATTTCAAAATAGGGATTTGAAGAACGCATAAAGATTTTCTTTCACATAAAGTACACACTGTGAATCAGGAGAGAACATAAGAATATATATATATATATATATATATATATATATATATATATATATATATATATATATTCTTAGTAGTGAATGCTACCTGTTAGTTTTTAAGCTATACACACACTTGCCTCTTTATCTGGTACATCTTGCTTGGATTTCTCAGATATTAGGCCAATTTTGACTTGATCATAATGGGTGGAAAGCAGTTAGTAACAATACTTTGGTAGACAGCAGCCATTCAGTGATGTTCAGGTGGGTACTAATGGTTCAAACAGCCAGGTTTCACATAAACATGTCTGCCCATTCTCATCCGACATCAACAAGGCACTTTTAGTCAACCAATTGATAAGGTTACTGAATTTTGCCTCTTTTTTGGACCATTCTCTATAAACCTGAAAATTAGATGTGAAAAAAATTCTCAGCGTGGTGTATGATGGCACATCTAGATATCTAAATGCACTGAGTCACTGGCATTTGTTATGACAGTGACTCATTGCAGACTATCACAATTTCTGTCCATAACCAATTGCAAACATGTAAAAGTGACTGGTGGGTCTACATTTCTGCCACATTAACATGTTGTCTTATATTGTTCTATTCTCCAAAAGTAACATTGATAATTTTAATCACTCAAATGTGAATATTGCATTTTGCAATTTAAAAAAAATACCCAGTTAAACTACATTCAATACCAACTGACTTCTAAGAAGCAGAATGAAACAGATCTCCCTTCATATACTGAAGCTCCAGGAACACCATGGCTTTTTTTTTACTATCATTTCCTTTTGTCTGTCTCTCTTTCTTTAAGTGACTGAACTCTGTGTGTTTTGCATAATTGCACTCTGCGTCCTCCGCCAGCCCGTGGCTCACCAGAGCGCATGTGGCCAGGGGCATTTTTCTTCTTTTCTTCTTTTATCGAGAAAAGACGGAAACATAAGGAATGAAGTAAATAGCAAAAATTATCTTCTATGAATGCAATAAATAAAGCCACGCACTGAATCTGCTCGCACCATGAGTGTTTACAGATAAAGACATGCTTGGTGGCAAACAGCTATTTTTTCCCACAAAATGACTGTTTCTGTGCTTATTAAGCAAATCCACCAAGCAGCTTGATAGGATGTTGGCCCTTTTTTTTCCCCCTACAGCTTTTAAGTCTTATCGTAAACATCAATGGTCATAACTGCTGCAAACAATTTGTGCTTGCTTCATTTTAGGAGCAATTACAAAAACAGCTGGTATGGATAGTTTGCTTGGAAAAAACATGTTTTGAATAACAATTCTAGTTATTGTATGACATCATTTGATTCTGACTTCAACTGAAGAGAAATAAACAAAACCCTCTGAGAATATGAATAAATATGAATAACATCCCTGGAGAAAATGTAAATACATAACTTTGATTTCCTTTGATAATTAAAATTCCAATCTATCTATAAATGCAAATATTTATGCATCTTAAACAGTGACTTGTCAAATAAAAGTATACACCTTGAGTTTTTGACATGAAATAACAACAAAACTCTATTTTTTGCAGATTACATATAATAATTCAACACAAGTAGTGTAGACTTGTAAAATGGAAGGACATGGTTTTCAATATTTAAAAAAATACAGATATGAAATTTATGGCGAGCATTTATGATATTTCACAGTCCACACTCCCTCTCAGATTAAATTCCTTAGGCTTAGAGGGGTTGACATTGACAGAAATATTATGTCTTTGAGCCACTTTAGGAGTTTGTATCAAACCCTGTCATCACAGTAAAATATATAGGGTGATATGTTAGGGTTGCACTGTTGCCTGGGTTCAAGTCCCGGCATGAGTTCTTTCTGCATGGAGTTGAAGTTGTAACATCAAAAAGATGGAAAACTTCAAGGCGTGTGAATACTTTTGAAAGAAATTTTCTAATAAAATTTAATAAATATTGTGTAAGGCATTTTTTCTGTAATGATACTCAAAGCTAAAATAAAATAGACATGACTGCTGATGGAAAGTAATAGTGGGAATTGATGCGATAATGTCCATTTACTCCCTACACTGATGAAAAAAATAAATACGAGCCGAGTTATATTCAAGGTCAGACTAGAGAACACTGAACTTTTCTTTTCATTCAATAATGTACTGCAATTTTTTTTAATCCAAAATAAACAGGCTATAAGTGAGACAAATACTTCCTGAAAATGATAACCTCATCTTCCATCTGGACCAGTTCCTCTTCAGTTCAGTCAGAATAATCACCAAACACTTACATCTTTCATCCTCCACTGCTACCCACTCATGGCTGTCTCGCCGCATGTTCACTGTCTTCATCCATTCAATGAAAAAGGCTGTAATGGGCACAGAGTCTACAACAGTTGTCCCAGTCACGACAGCTGCCCTATTTAACAACACTGTGCAGGTTGATCTGATGAGCAGTGAGGTGCCAAGGGTTTGATAAAGGGAACTGTCTGGACATGGCCCAACATTTAAAAAAAAATTATTTTCAGACTTATTTTATTTAAAATGTTGGCCAGGGGTCGGAATGGATGATTTTGTCCTTAGGGAATGTCTTCTTGCTTTTAAACATTCTGGCAGAAAGATCCTGTTTTAACATGTTTTTAAAGGTTTATACCTCTTTTGTAAAAAAAAAAATAAAAAAATAAAATAAATAACCTGCTTGACAACAAGAAAATGGCAAGAGAGAAATACAGAAAGAGAATAACAGTGAAAAGTGGTGGAGGGAAGAATTGAAGTGACAGAAAAGCACACAAACACAGAATGACAGAAATAGGAGTAAAAGAAAAGTGAGGAGAGGTCGGCATGGATGATTAATTTCCAAAAGTGCCTGAAGCTGTGATCTGCCCACCCCGCATGCTGCTTTATAGCAGTTTTACCATGTGTGCATCCCTCTCAACTCCTAGTCCCCCACCCTCAGTCCCATTTGTGTAATTCAATTAGTGTGCTCCAGCAGACCTTGATTGATTTGTTTAGGCGATCTACAAAATGGCTGGCCAAGCCTTAGTCTTTCTTTCCCTCCCTCTTGCTCCTTCTGCATCCCGCTCAGACCTGCTGGTGGCACGCTGCTCTTTTCATTTTATTTTGCTTTTGAAGTTCGCAGCTCTCATTAGTCCCTCATTTCTCCTCATCCAAACACTGCTCACTAATGCTCTACCATAGTCCAATTAGAGCTCCAAATTAGCAGCTTACTGAATCGGTGGACACATAAAGATAATAACCTTTGCAGTACATGAATTAAACCCACTTAAGTGCAGAGACAACTGTGGGATACTTAAAAAAAATATTGAAAGCTTTAGTTTTCTGATATAAAGAGGGGGTAAAAATTAAAAAGATACTTATGCTTTATGTTTAAGAATTGTAGCTTGGCTACACAAATGTTACCTAGGTGGTAGGCTTCACATTTTGTAAGAAAGCCACTTCAAATAAAATTTATACAAAGGAACAGTGCTGCACATGACTCAAACACATTTGGCCACTATGAATGACAACATCTCAGAGGCAGCAAAATTCAGCTGCATATTCTTGGTTTTAATAGCTACATGACTGAAGACAGTCAGTGTCACTACATGGCAGCCGTGTCTGAACTTGCTATACTCCCTCGTCTCGCTCCTACGTCCGCGCCCTCGCTGTCACTCCGGCAATGCTCTGTCACCACCACAAGGTCACTACGCTGAGACCGCAGCAGCATGGGGCTCCACGTGTGATGCCATTGTTGTCAGAGCCCATCTGTTGGTTTTTAACGCTTCTATGGAATCAGTAATGACGCAGGTAGGAAGTTAAGCTGCCTTTTACACCTGTCTCACACTTCAAGGCCAGCACCTGCATGGTTCCGTATCAAAGTGAAATAAATTCTACTTTTCAAATCCAAATTATTTTTCATATGAAAGCGATACGAAAAAGACTTGGTAATGGGGCTGGATTTTACCTCCCTCTAAACACACGATGATCAGGAATAACATGATCAGGAATAACATGCTATTAGAATAGGCTGGTATGATCACCAAAGTACTCATGCAATTATTTTGAATTAAGAAGCATAGCACGATTTAAAAGAGGGATATTATGTGTTTTCCAGGCACATCGTACCTCTTTAAAGCACAATCTTGCAACCGTTACCTTCAATTATCAATTCTATGCGAACTTCAAGAGACACCTTCAAGTTTGCCTCTCTGTAAGAAGCTATCATTCTTTCTGACACTCCACCTTCAGCACGTCATGACAACAACTCTCCTCCATTAAGCCGTTTACAACTGTTAGAAAAGCTGGACTGAGAAATACTTTGTACTATAATAAGCTCAGCAGACATACAGTTCCACCAGGTGTTTGATAATTGCTGCTGACCGTAGTCTGGAGGAGCTGAATGGAGGAGGTGCAAAGGAAGAAGTGATCTATGAGACAGAAGCTTGGCTGGAGACTAAAAAGCACCAAGAAGGAGCTTTTTGGTTAAGTAGGCGTTTGGTAAGAGCAAGTGTTTGGTTAGGCACCCCCGAATGGCTGATATTGGAGATTTGAGGATTTCTCAAACATGCATGAAAGAATCAGGGCAGCGCTTCAGGTATGTTTTTGATGAGGGAATAAAATTATGATTTAAAGCTCAAAAAAGCTGATTTTCTTGTGAGCAGTGTAATGTGTAGAAGCCTTTTTTCAGCTACCTGGGTGAGAATAAAATTGCCTCACTATGATAGAAACAAAGTAACTGATTAAGAAATTTTGGGTCATTTTCTATAACTTTTTAATTAAATGTAGTGTGCTAACTGTACAACGGCAATGGGTTGGGTTTTCTTGGTTATCAACAAATTATCATGTTTTTTTAGAGTCTATTTTTTTTATAAGTAGCCAACTTTGCCTTTGTTGTTGATTTGGAATAGATGAGCAGAGTTACTCTGTTCAACATACTGCTGGGGAAAACTCTGATTATTTCAGCACTTTCTCTTTTTCTTTATTAAACATGGGTTAAAGCATGCCACAAGTTAACAAAACACTTTCGTGATTTTTTTAAACCAAACCCTTTCAAATTCCGGTGTAACATTGTTGGCACAAAATAGTCTGTGCCTGCATGTGATATGTAGTCTTGTCTATTTTGATATAGGCCACACATTCCTAAAGGCAAGTCAGCATAGGCAAAGAGTAATGCAGTGGGGGAAAAAAGCCCTAGGCTGCTTATCTAATTATGCAAATACAAAGTTCATGAATAATGTTAGCTTTTGTTCACTGCAATATGATTTATGAGCCTTTCTTAATCAAACAAAGAGATGAAGAGGGAGTTTGGTTATATGTTTAATGAGTGAAGGCTTTAAAAGGTGGCTAAAACCTCATGATGTTAACGTATGATTAGAAATGCATGACTTTAAAAAATATAAATAACCTCTTTGGCTGTAGCAAAACTGTAAACCAAAAACATTTATTCCATCCTTTCAAATACATGGCCAATCCTGTCAAACTGAGAAATTCACTTACCTGTTCAGGCTGTGGAACAAAGGCATTTTTCAACAAACACTGAAATCACATTGAGTCACCAGGGAAGAATATGTTTGAGCAATAACACCTGATGGATAATTACAAGTGAAAGTTAAATTGTCGGGGGAAATGAAAAGAATAATGAGGGGAGATGAGGAATTTATTGTGCAGAGATTTTGTGTAATTCACAGGAGTTGAGCGCCTTTACATCTATGTCACTGTGGTCTTTCCTTTATATCCTTCCGTTCATCCTCCGCCGTTATCAAAGCTGCTTTTTGCATGGTTAGAAAACTGTGGATGTTGCCAATTCTCAGAAGGCAGCCAGTGCACCCAGAAACACCCCCCCTTTAGGTTTGTAGGTACAAGCTGCTGTAGAGTAGAGTGGAGGGAATTAAATCAAAAGTAATTTATGCCAGTTTTTTCCCCTGACATATCTCAAAGTACGAGGGAGGTGCATTTACATATATGACGTGGCGGTGAACGGAAAGATCAAAGCAGACAAGGAGAGGGAAGAAATGAGGTTACTGAAGTCTTAAACAGTTTCCAGCAGAACATAGTCTGGTCTTATCAACATCCAGGGCCACCGACTCCAAGCTTTTAATTTCCGCTCATTTACAGTTATGTCTTTGCTCAAAATGTTTAACTGTTGAGTTACAAAATTACTATATTCTAATGTCACATTGCTCGGTAGGTTCATGTTAGTGAAGAAAAGAAGAGAAAGGGAAAACACAGAACACACATGTAAGACTAATACATAAACATTGAGATGAGACATGAGACTGAAACACACTGGTCTGAGCGTATAGAAAACATGGTAGACAAGCACGAATGGCATAATAATGGTAGTACAATAGAAATTAGATTTTCTTTTTATGTCTCTCATATTTAGTAAGTTTGGTTGGATTAGAGGTGGTTATGTTTATTTATGATTCAGTTAAAATATGTTTATTCTGTTCTTTTATTTGTTCTTTTTTAATTAACATCTTACCTCGAATCGGGGTACCCTCTGGAGAAGACACAAAAGTGAAGACATAACATCAGTTCATCTTTGGGTTAATGTTAATATAAGTTAGAAAGTATTTGGGATGAAGAGGTCACTGAACTAAGTTATAATATCATTAAAAATTATTTAACAGAAGATAAATAAATAAAATGTATTACACTGCTGGTATCACAAAAGAAAGAACATGCTTTTATGACTGGGACTTTCGTTTAAATTATTGCCCTAAATATTCTTTAATGAGAAGTGCAATCATTTGATAGAATTAATACCCTGAAGTGTCAGTATTTCATCATACCTGAAACTCAGGTATGAAACTGAGCAGAACATGAGAAATTTGATTTGCTAATTTGGTACCAATAACAATTTTTCTTTCCAACCATAAGAGGTGTGGATATAACAGCAATAGTATTAGATACTGGAAACAGAGATTTGCTAGAATTTTATACTATACCTTAAGCCTTATGCTAACACTTCATATTTTAAATACAAGTTATTCTTTCTTGTGCAAACCATAAACCTTCTTAACTGTGACAAGAACTCTACCTCAAGGTTTATCATGTCTC
This sequence comes from Alfaro cultratus, assembly GCA_903066825.1. Lineage (NCBI taxonomy): Eukaryota > Metazoa > Chordata > Actinopteri > Cyprinodontiformes > Poeciliidae > Alfaro > Alfaro cultratus. The sequence goes on from CAEFZX010003594.1 coordinate 13,820, forward strand.
TGCAGTCATTTGATCCCCTGGCTGCTTCCATTTTTTTTTCCCAGTAAGAGCTTGTTTTTTTATTTATTGTTTACTTTGAGAAGGTATATTGTTACATATTTGACTGCAAGCCAAATGCTTCATTAGGAAAAATAAAATATTGAGTGTTTTCCAATTCTTGGGTGGTGGGTTTTTAAGGTGTCTGTGCTGCAGAGCTTAAATCTGTTTGCACAAAGAAAGCAGTTTGGCCTGAGCCCCTTTGAATTCAAAATAACTTTTCCATTCATCTTATTGCTTTTTTTCCTGTTTTCTTTTTATTCCCCTTTTGCTTACTTATTTCTATTTTTTGTCTTTCACTCTGTTTGTATATGGAGTGCCCCAGTACTTCCCTGCAAATCTATTTTCTCAGAAAACCTGTGCCCTTCCTTGTGTTTTGAGAAAGCTAGCAGGGCAATTCAATCCTGGAGAGGAGCCCTATTTCACATTTCCAGCCTGCTGGCCCAATGCTAAGCATCAAAGCTATGTACTGTTCATCAAGTTTATCCATAAAGATTTCAGCCTCCTCATACATTAAAGCTATTTTCAACTGAGTATTAATGTGCAACAATTGCTTACTTGTAAGTAAGCTATACTTTTCCTCTTTCACAAATGAAAAGTCCATATTCCAATATCTGATCTTACCAAAGATGAGTGGCATTACGCTCAGTTTTATACACATAACAATTAACCTTTGTCTCCTCTTGGGTTGCCCTTTCAGGAGTTACCACAGCAAATCATCTCTCTCAATATAGTCCTATATCAGCATAATGATAGATGCTAGACAACACATATTTCAAAATGCATTATTGGTAACAACTGGATTCCCACATAGAACCAAAATTTTTTTAAATTCTTTAAAATACGGATACGGTGGCTTTTGTGAAGCTTTTATTTTTACAAAAAAGGGGGAGATTCCTACTCTTCTTAAATTATAATCTAACCTTTGGTCATCACTTCAAGAATAACAATTGAAAAACACACAATACTTGTACTGGGTCAAAAATATGTAATGCAACAGGTGGTGAATGTACTCTAGATAAGAGACAACTCTAGATAAGAGACAAAATTTCAATATTGTTAAATTGTTATTGTATTTAGGCATAAAGGATCTTCTTTTGTGATACCAAAAATTAGTACTCGTTGAATTTAAAGTTCTGTCTGGCTTGCAATGAACTTTCATCGTTATCTTTTTTAATATTGTGTCCCAGCTGTGCTTGGAATTTTTACTAAAACTGCATAAAAATTTCTGACTCTAAATACATTGTAAAGCATGTATATAAGGATGCCAATAATATTATACAATATCATTGTATAATAATATTTTATTATTATACAACAGTAATAATAATAATAATACAAATAATGATGATAATAATAACAACAACAGTATATTAACTGATTAGTATATAAAGAGTTTCACAGTGCTCTATAAACCAATACTAAAATAATTGTTGTGAAGACGCCACAAAATCCATATATGGTCATTAATGAAAACAGAGAGTCATTGAAAAACCAGACAAAACTAATATGGCATTTTTATATATTTTTTAAATGATACATATTGTTAGGTGAGTCACAAGGCAAAGGACACGGGACACTGGGAATGTTATGTTGTTAAAGAGTTAGAATTGATTAGAGGCTGCAGGAAGCTGGTTTATTTAGCTTTAGCTGAGATGAATTTTAGTTAGGAGTAAAGAGGTTAGAGGTTAAGTTAGGTTAAGGTTAGAGCAAGGTTAGGGTTAATAGAGCAGGTTTATACAAGGGAGTTCAATTTACATCAATCACAAAAAGAAAAAGAGTGACAAAAAGGTAAAATAAGATGGAATAAAATTAGTGAGGTGGGTGAGGGGCTAGTATTTGTAGAATATTTTAATTTTCAAAACTGAAACATCCTAAGCAGACCAAATTAAACTAGGTAAACAAAACAAACAAGTTAGTCTGTTGGGCATATCTGGTTTTCAATTACAATACCAAATCCACTGGTATGACAAAACATTTTGACCATAAGCTTTCCTTCTAAGCTTCTGTCAACCAGGTATTGAACAGATTAGCGGAACAATGACCTAAATACATCTCAACATGCGGCATCTTCCTCAAATTATCAAATGTAGTATTATTTTATTTCTATAGATTATCAATCAGGTTTGTTCAACGACCCTCTGAATGTGTTAAAAAAAGTATCACTAAAGGCTATCCAGAGGCAGTCTGGCCCGAGATGTTGCACATCTGCATGTAAGGCAAACGAAGTTGCGTGATTGGCTGAGTGTCAAAGCCTGACCACCCTCCAGAGGGCATCTGGCTGACCTTCACTTTGCTCCAAGCCCCCTCCCTCATGAGTCTGGTTGTGTGGTAGCAGCCCAGAAAAAGAGCTCTACTGTTACTACATCTGCAGAGGTCCCAGCCTCTCTTCTCCAGAGAGCCTTTGATGCCAACATGTGTGGTTGAACGCACAGAAATTAAAAAATTGAGAGAGTGAGGATCCATGCAATATCAGGTTACAAGTTTAAGCTTTTTTTTTTAAACAAAGGGGCCAATAATCTTTATGAATACTCATCCTCTCACTGTCATTGTGGCCTGTAGTGAATCATTCTAGTTGACAAGGCCAGTGAAGGCCTGGGGTCTGCAGCCATGGGAACTGGGGAGAAATGTCAGGCTCCCAACACACCTCTAAAGAAACTCCTTAGGGGACCCTGATGCAAATATCACTGCCCCACCAGCACAGCATGGTCTGGAACATAAGGAACCAGTCTGCCAGCTATTCTACCAGCTAGAGAGCTGTCTTGCAAATACCTTTTTCTCCTTTTACAATGGCATTATTATTTTACTGTTTTAAGAGGGTTCACAGTAGAGCCACATTTTTCTAATAGCTTAAAAAAAAATTTAGTCTGTCTGTAACTTTGTAGGATTTATTGGAACAAACAATAGATTCTGAAGGTTAAAGTCATCTTCTTATTCAGTCAACTATCAGATTTAAGTCCTCTGTTTTTAATCATCATGATAATTCTTAAAATTATTCCTAGTTACTAAATACTAGATCATGAATTTATGTTTTATTTATCTTAATTCAATCTGAGGTTTGCATGCACTGAGATTAATAAATCTTTAAACAATTTGGGAAAGCCTTGATGATAATGCCGTGGAACTAAAACACTCTGAGGAGCCAATGTATCATCTATTTAAGTTAAATAGAGGCATAACAGGCAAGAAACTAGGAAGATAAATTTTGGACTTGGCTGATGGCCCCACCTTTTATTAAAACAGTTATGCTCATGTATAAAAAACATTTGTCTGTCCATCCATCACACAGTTCAGGAAGAGACAAATTATGTGTAAAATATTATCAGCCCCAGAAAGAAAGTAAAAAGTTTTGTGAAGATGCTGACTGAAGCAGGTAGGAATGTGTCTTTTCCTACAGAGAAACAAAACCTGAACTGATACGGTATAAAAAGCCACTCAGTGAGGAGCCATTATTACTCCAAATGCAACATGATGGATTAATGGATGGAGCAATGAATGGATGGATAGATGGATATTCTCTTGCTCAATATTCTGATAATATATCAAATCTAAATAATTTTGGTAATCCTAAGTAAAAGATGCAAAGGATTTTCTGAACAAGGAACCCCCACTTCAAACTGTGCTAATGAAGGCAGACCACTCTGCCTTCGCTATCAGTATAACACTTCTTTTCAGTTTCAGTGGGGTCTTTTGCACCAAACTGTTTTCAGTACTCAAGTGAAGGTACTGCTTCCTTGCATCAGGTCTTTGTGTTTGACAGAACTTTTGTCAGGAGGCTAAAAGCAGGCTTATGGGGAAATTAGCTAATCAAATTGTTTTGAACAGTATTTTGTGGGGGTAGGGATGATCCCTGCGAAAACGTAATAATAAGAAAATTTTAAATTAGCATCTACATAATGACATCTTTTTTAATCTAACCCCAGTAATTTCAAATTTCCCATCACTAAATTTAAGTAGGTCACTGTACTGTTACAGCTGCAGTACCAGGTGATAATTTTTTTTCCTGAGTCAGTTCTTTAACACTGCATATGTCTCACAAAAAGTTATGTTTAACCCCTGACTTCCATCCACTGGTACACATACATCGCTAATAAGCAGCTTGTTTAAAACAGCTTTATGACTCTAAGGTGGTGATATTGGGTACTCTCAAAAGTGTCTCAAATACACTTTTGAAAGTGCACTCTAAGAAGTGTACTTTAGAAAACACTCTAAAAAGTGTATTGAAACAATTATGTTCAATGCCGTGTTTGTATCCTAAGTCTGATGTCATGACGCAGGGACAGATCCTGTATCAACCAGGGTGCTGTGGTGGCGCTAGGGTAGAGCACAAGTCACATAAGGAGACCTTAGTCCTCAACGTGGCCGTCGCAGGTTTGATTCCGGCCTGATGACCATTGCTGCATGTCTTCCCCCTCTATCATTACATTTCCTATCTAACTAATTTTAAATAAAGGCAGCCTGATCCAAAAAACCCTTTTAAAATAGAGATCTCTTATTAGTTTACTTCTTTATTTGAAGTAAACAAAATTATTTGAGTAAGACTGACTTAAATTTGTCAAGTTAAGCCAACATAATAAATTACATTGGATTTACTTGTTACCAATTGAAGCAATTTAATTACCGTAAGGTAAACAACTTAATTGAATTACTTGTTACCAATTGAAGCAAATCAATTAAGTTGGTTCTACTATATGAATTTTTCAGTGTTCAGGGTCTTTGAAAAACCAAAACAACATGTTAATACATATATTTAAAATAATTTAAATGCCAGCTGTATTTTAAGAACAGTGTGAGTGATAATGTAATTTGGGATCTTTTAGTTTTTTAGTTTGGAACTAAAGTTAAAAGTTGTTCCAACTTAAATGTTGGAACAACTTAAATGTTTGAGTTGACTTTCTGTAGAATTAAGTCAAAGAGATTTGAATTATTTATTAGAAATAAACTAATGATTTAAGTAAGAGTCACTTAAATTTGTCATGTTAAATACAATGAAATAATGAATTGAGTTGTAAAACTTAGTAAACTGAGCTGGTCAGACATAGGTCACCAAACTGGCATTGAACGCAACTGTTTCAAGTAAAGTCAAAGTAAAAAGATCCTTTAAGTTAATTAACTTAATTTAAGTTATTAATATTTCTAAATGTTGAGTACATTGATCACAAAAAAGCAAGTTGTCATCAATAAAACAAATGCATTAAGTTAGATTAATGTAAAAATGTCTTTTAAATGAACTACAGCCAAAAACACTTTTTAGAGTGAAAGTTGGAGGGAACCAAAAGAAAATGCTAAGAATGAACAGAGGAAGACCATGGGGAACACATTAAAGAAAGGGAGAAGGTAAGAGTTGGGGAACGAGAGATGCATGCATTTTGGGAAGTGGTTTAAATATGCCGTCTGCTTCAGGGAGAGTGAGTTGGTTTTATGGGCTTTGCAAGTCACTTACCAAATCTTTCTGAAAACGACAAAGCAAGAAAAAGTAATTAGAAAGAAAAAATAACAACAGCATTTTTATGGATAAAGTTAATTTAAGATTGCCAAATATCCAAATTAGTTAAAATTTAGTTATTTGTTGCACTTTTCTAAAATTGCATATTTTAAGTATCAATTTAATTTTTAATTTATGATTATTATTTTTAATATTTACTTACTTTGTAATAATAATGTTAATACCTGTAGTTTACTCATTAGATTTTTTTCTTATTTGATCATGTTAATGTTGATGTTAAATTGTGCTATGAATCAAAAACAAATACAAGGTGTTTGAAAGCCTTGTGATGTGCTACGACGCACATCTCGGTTTCAGACACCAACAAAGACAAACATATTAACAAAGAGGCAGCAGAACAACTGTTAAACAGCAAACACAAAGAAAGTTCAAGGCATCATGAGACAGACAGACAGACAGATGATACAGACGTTAGACAACACTGGAAGCTGGATCTCTTTTATCCATAGCAGCTTAAAACTAACAAAGGCACATAGGACAGGTTAAAGATTTTAACAGTTTGACAGGTTAAACAGTTTTTCAGAAGCTGGAGCTCGCCATTTAAATGATCAAAGAACAGGACAGTAAATTGCTGATTGCAAATATAACTGAAAAACAAACATTACAGTCTATAAAATATTGATCTGATTAGGATTAAAATGTATGGAAAAAACATCCTAGGACATATTCCAACTGTGTATATCAAGGTACACTAAATATAATAGGCTACAAAATCTGAAGAGTTGTAGTTCATCAATGCAATTTTGGGAACTATTTTGTTTTATTCTGAAAAGATATTATGTCCTGATTGCAATTATTCTCAGGAACATAATGACTGTTTTCTTTCACGTAATAAAGAACCATTTTCACCTATGATAATCAGGTCAGTATCCTGCTTGTGCTGTATTTTTTAGATGTAAAAGAGTAAAATAGGCCAAACATTTTATACTATGAGTAAAAAAATATATTTCACATTGTTGATTATTTTCTGTTGTGCCATCACATATACTTCCAATTAAATCTAATTATGTTTGTGCTTGCTATGTGATAAAATATTAAAGTTTAACAGGTATAAATACTTTTACACAGCACTGTATTTTTTACAATGGACTCCAAAATTCTGTAACATCACAGGAAATATTTGAATCAGACCTTTATTCAAAGATATATATTTAACAACTTTTCTCTAGAGGAAAAGTAGAGAAACTACTTTTCTAATAGAAAAGTTGTTACAAAAGCATACAGAAATGTAAAAGTATATTAGTAATTCTGACTGTACAGCCTTCTGGGGGCCTCAATTAGGGCAGAAACTCAATGGTGACAGAATCTTTATTTAGAGGCCTTGTTCCTGATTTACGATTGCAGCAACAAATCAAAGGAGAGTCATTGGATTTTTCAAATGGTGACAAATCATCGACCTAAAATATCTACCCCTGTTGCCCAAAGCCACTGCAGGGCCTGCTCTTAATTAGCAATATAATTAGACATTGCGTTACTGGGGCAATCTGTGGGCTTTAATCAATCTGAACAAGAATACATTTCCACATCTGATTTCACTGTACAGAATGTGGACAACTGACCAATGAGACACAGTTCTTTTGGATATTGAAATGCTGAAATGTAATCTACCTTTATTCTAACTGAACTCAGTAGTAGTCAATTTGAAAAATCAAATCAAGGAATTCTGACACATGATTTGTAAAAACATAAAATCTTATTATATCTACTGATATTGGAAGTGCTGGAATCTCCTGCAAAAGAAAGAACACAACAAAAAATCATAGCAGAAGCTTTCCTTACCAGAGCGTAGTTGCTTGATCCGTCCATCACTTGTATTTGGATCTATGGGCAGGAAGTCTTTGTACCAGGTGATTTCTGGGTCAGGTTTGCCACTGGCAGAACAAAGCATGGTAGCCGTTCGAGTTCTCTCCACCACTTTAAGCTGAGGACCCATGTCAATGTTAGGGAAGCCTGGTGGCAGAAGGTCCTCTGTGGGGGAAACAGGAAAAGAGGCCATGAAAAAGAACTGGCTTAGGAAATCAAAACTTCTCCTAAAAATGGATTTATGAGGAAAATCTCACTTAAACTTGTTTCGTTTTGGCTTATGAGTATTGAGTTTTTCTCATTGTTTCACAGCTCCAGCTTAATTTAACCTATAACCAATTCATATCCACAATGTTGTATCAATAGGTTATTGCATTCTTACCCGTTTCCACTTCGTACCCCAAACCAACTTATGTTTCTAACCTAGTTGGGATGCACAAACTTAACCACTGCATTACAGGTTATTTATATGCAATAAATTATTTTGATAAATTATGGAGACAAATGACCATAAATGTTCAAATGACCATGTTCAGACCTTTGTTAGTATTTTAAATATATATTGTCTGTTGAAGATTTCACCATATATGCCTGAATGTTGCCCCTAACCCTTTACTAAGAACAACTGATTTAAGAAAACTTAAATACGAAAAATTTCACAACTTCTGGTTCATCAATTTTACTAAGATGTCAGTGATCTCAAGGCAGAAATTATTTGACGTTTGGGCTGTGCAAAATGACTTGGTGCAAAAAACTCCTTTTCATAACCAACAAAGTTGTACAAAAATAAAACAGTCATTGGACTGCAAGATGAGCTGCAATTGTTTTTCACAAACTTAACATGTTTATTTATTTACTTATTTCTTTATACATTAGCTTTTGATTAGATATGACAAATCAAAAGATACAGGCCTCGGGGAAAATAGAAACATGAAAATATGCAGATAAAAGCATAACCAAGTCAAACTCTAAAACATATTTAAAATTCATGACTAATTGTGGGAAAACATAAAGATGGATTGTTAAAAAAAATTCATAGACTATTAAGATTTGGCTTTGTAACCATAGTCTGCATGCATGTCTAAAACGGGCAGCAAACACACTGCATGTCACAATTTGTCCCCTTAAAATTGGCCTTTGTCTCTCTTTCTGATCCTCCAACTTCAGCATTTGAACACAACAATGCCTCTCAATTATGCCTTTTACAGCTGTTCTTAGGAAAGTTAGACTGAGGAGTAGTTCGTATAATAAACTCATTAGCACACACTAGGTTTGTGCTAATGGCTGCTGCAGCTAGTCTGGTGGAGCTTCGTGGCGAAGGTGTGTGGGAGGGAAGCGTTGTGAGGTGGATGCTCGGCTGGAGACTGCAGCTCCAATGAGGAGCTTTGTGAAAATAGCCAGCAATTTGTAAGAGCAAGCGTTCCATATAACCAATTCTTAAACTGCCTAAGCAATAAAGCATTTTTCTTTTATTTGAATTAAGATGTCCTAGCCTTTGAAAAACATCAAGTTTAAACTCAGAGTTACACAAACATATTTTCAAAATAGGATATCTTGTAGTATTATAACATAATAATATCTAATTTTGTTCCAAAAGACAAGTCCAGTAGATAAATGACACTGCCTAGCCATCATTCACTATAATGTACTCTATCATTTTTTTCTTTTGAGAAATGTGATTGGTTATGACATGTTTTGTTTAATAAATGATGCACACGAGGTACTTTGTTAGACATATAGTATATTACATTATCATTACTCTTAAACCACTTCAGACACCACCATACCAGTTGGCCCTTGTTCAAATAGAAACAAAAACCAAGCAATTTTCCTAAAGCTAATAATCATGCATGATTGAACCATCATTTCAGTTTAAGAGATGACAGCTTAGTGCACTCTGTGGTCATTGTTCTCCTCCCTACTGTCTTTGGACAATTAGTCCCATGGGTCAAATTGCCCGACCTTTTCTCTGGCTGGAGCCAGAACAGTGATTCATTCTCAGATGACTAGGGAAGTACCCAGAGCTGTAATATGCATCTGAAGCTGAAGGCCACATTCCAAATGGGAGAGGATTGACCGACTGAGATACTGGCCAGTGGCACAGCAGAGTAGCATTTGGCAAGCCAATGACCTCATGTCCGCATTACAGCCATCACAGCGGCCTCTTTGCAACATGATAAGCACTAAATTAAGGAAAATTAGGACAGAAACCTGAATCACAGTTTTAGTTGGAGACCCCTAAATCAGGACATCTGGTGTTCATCAAGGGAAAGGCAGTTCTAGGAATGGAATACAAAAAGACAACTTCCAAATGTGAGGGGGAAAAAAAACTCATTGTCTCAAAACTAAATTGAGGCAGGTAGTCTCTGAGGCTAATATAAGACCACAATGAATATTTCAACGATAGGTTCAAACACTACAGGCATTTTCACTGTTATGTTTCTAGCTATTTCCTCTCCATCACTTATTCATAACCGTCTCTGTATTAATCCTTTATACCAGTTTATCTGAAGCCCAGAAAAGCTTTAGCTGGCATTTTGCTTTACAGTTATACAGCTGGTTCTTACAAACTCCCTTCTTTGAGTGTCATCAATGATCTATGTATACGATACAATCGAAGGTGCTGCACTTATGTACGCCTCTTGCTAGTCCCATCTGTTAGAAAAGCATATCTGCACAGGGAAGCTCTGCCTCACACCACGAGAGTTGCATCTGATGAATTTGATACCTCTGGCCCTATCTGCACAACAAATCACTCTAAATTCATGGTAGGAAAACATTAAACCGAGGCCAGTACAGGCCACATTACAGAAGCGTGAGAATACACACTGACTAAGTGGATTTGAAACTAATTTAATTAGGCAGGAGACAGAGGGAATGTGCGCGAAGGAGCAAAAGAAGGCAGAAAGGTGGGTGAACAAGCAAACAAGAATGCTTGGATTATGGATTCAGGGATAGATTATACCACCATTACAGCTGCTCTGACCTGATATGGCACCAGCAGCGTTCCTGAACAAATGGCATGTATGTTGGCTGCTCACTTTCCTGGAACTAGAGTCTGATACAATCTTTCGCCCTGAAGCTTACAGGCTGTGTCGATAAAGGCGGTCATGCAAAAATAAATAGATCACTCATCGAGGGAGTGGAACTTTAGGGTTAGCCAGCCTGGATATGAAGGGAACTGATATGGACAGAATCGTATCCCAGTGTTCTCAGAGGGCCAGTCCCCCATCACAGAAGAGCAAGTGCATTTCTTTCTGAACTTTGTCATAATGGATCAACTCATGCAAACTATTGGCAAAATTGTGCACAGCTTTGCTGAGAGTGGATCTCTACAATCAACTGACCAGTGCCAAGCCTTTGATAAGGTTGTGGTTAGAATTATCTTGACCAAGTTAAAAAGGTTGGTCCTCCTAACTCTTCTCCTGGCTAATCTCATGTTTCTTAACATATTGTTGACATATCCATATCTTGAAGAATTCAGTTGTGTGACATCTGTTTTGCTCCCACCTGCAAATCCACGCATCTATTATGTTCAGCTTCTCCAAGGTCAGATTAAAAGGTCCATGAGGGAAACACAGACATGCCTTTTCCAGTAAAACTCACCTAGTCATTCAGGGAGATCTCATCCAACAAAAACAGTTCCAACAAGAAATTCTGGGTCTGCCTCCTGGTCTCTTCTGAGTAAGACATATCCAGAAACCTTCCGAATTGAGGCGCAGAGTAAGCTCGCTTAATCAGATGCCTGATCCACCTCGGCTGAGACCTTTCAATGCACAGGAGCAGTGGCTGATGGAGCTCCTCAACTCTTCTTTAATTTTACAGAAAAGGCTAATTTCTGCCAGCTACACCCAGGATCTGATCTATATTCTATGACCATGTTATTAAATCATAGACAGATGGGTGAATTGTGAGCTTCACTTTTTGCCTCAGCTTTTTCTTCACCACAACAGATGAGGACAGTTCCTTCATTAATGCAGAAGAGGATGCCATCTGTCTATCCATCTCATGTTCCATCCTACCATCCCTCATGAACAAGACACAGACCTGGAAGAACCAGCCATCTTTATTCTGTTCACTGTATAATTGCAAAGATTTATTTATTGTTATCATGGAAAAAACAAATACGTGGTTATCTTATATAATACTATTTCACATCACAATTAGAGACTGGAAAAATAAAGGGTCTTGTTTTTTGCTTGTTACATCATACCAAACTCCTAATTATAACTGGTGTTGCATGATGCACTGAGTGACAGAAGTGTCTCTGATTAAAGAAGTTCATTTTGTAATACAGGCACAGGTTCAGCTCTGTGACTACATCCATTGCAAGCTCAGATGTGGAATGAAGGAGTCTCAGTTATGCCTTGAAGGGGACTAATTAAAACAGCTTTAATTAGCCCTTTACTCTGGCACATGCACTTCCAGGGCCTTTCTCCACTGACTGACCTGCACAAATCCTGAAAATCTCAAAGTTGCTTAGACCAATTTGTTACAGTATCACACATGACACTTAATCCCTAGGTGTTAGTGCTCTGCCCTACAGCTACCCAAATAAATGAATCCCTAATACCAGAAGGTTCTTGCCGTGCATTGGTCAGGATTTTATGCTGCATATGGGATGTTGACATTACCCTACTGCACATCCCATTAATTTTTAAGTGAAGCCAACATCAGTGGCTTTAGAATTACAGGGTTCCGAGCCATCACTGATCTCCCAGAGTGGAGAGAGTCATAACTAATGATGAAGAGGGAGAGGTGAATCCCAGCAGACTGGGACTGCAGCAAAGTGCTATGATGTGCTCCACCGTACCCCACACCTATTACTCATATTATTATTTTCACTTACAGCAACGATTTAATTTCATAAGCAGCCTAATCAGGTTAACTGATTACCCAGTGCTCCAGCATACAGACACAGGGTTTAAGCAGGCCTGTGCACTAATGCCACAGAGGGACTATAGGGACACAGGCAGAGTGAGAGCACAGGAAGGACACGGAGGTTGACAAACCTAATTTATGGTATACATTACAAAGAAAGAATTTAATAAACATTATGGATGTAGATGAAGAAAACAATGGAAAAGTGTATTTTACACGCAAAGGGGTACAACTGTAGAGATAAATGTTTGAAGAAAAAAATAAACTATTTACTACGACATTTTTCTGTAAGAATAACAAATATATCAGGTGGTTTATTCAAGAAAGTAGATATAATCCACCACATTGACTCTTATTGTTTGATAATAGTTCATTTTGCAGACGCAACGTAAAAATTATTTGTCTTTAAAACATTGTAGGCAGCATTTGATGTTTTCCTGTGATTATCTATCTTTGTTGGTTTCTGTTTTCATACAGTTGTGCCTTGGAGTAAAGCTTTTAAGAACTAATAGTTTATACACATAAAATGTGAACGCTAATTTGTAATAACAATATTAAAATACATCTACTTTCTCTCCCATTCTCTCTCCTGTTTTGTCAAATTCCTTGAATAATATTACCAGTAAGAAACCTGTTAAATTGCTTAGGGGAACATGGTGGGGACAGTGGCAAAGAAAAATCCAGGGACAGAGAAGAATAGCAACACAGGAGAAATTTAATCACAGTGTCTCTGGCCCCAGCACCGATAGCCCTCTCCAAGATAGCCATCTCAGCTGAATAAGGGTTATTATACAACCAGCACTCAACCTCTACCCTCTACTCCATTCCCAGAAAGACATCTGATGTCCTATTAGTATTCTCAGCACCAAACACATCTAGCTACCAAGGGCAACATTTACATCAAAATCTTCCAAAAATACAACCCAGAGAAACCCATTGAATGAGGAAACGAGGGAAATTAAGAGGGTCATCATTTTGGATATTGATAGATGGATGGATGGTCCCGTGAACATATAATAAAACGTTATGTGGCTTAATAGGTAATGAATAAAACATTCATTATCGGAGCTTGAAATGTTGTCAGACTAATGTGATCAAAAGCCTACGACGAACGTCTATATTTTAGTTTTAGATAATGACAGACTAAAAAACGTATAAATTCTCTTTCCCAAATACAAATGGAGTGTATGAGCACCAGCATCCCTTGTGACCCTGCAAGGATAAGTGTGTAAGATAATGAATGAATGGATTTGAAAACAGTTGACTTAAAAATGCAAAGCAGTGGCAGAAAATGGTAAATACAATAGGCAAAATAATAAAGTAGGAAGCTAAGCTATCTTGCAATTATTAATGAAACAGAGTTACATTTTGTTGAAATTCCTTCAAAATGTCTGTGTGAAAAGAAGTTGCATCTTTAACCTCAAACTCTGCAAATCCAGCAATCTTTAAATGCAACTTCAATGTTTTCATTATTCCTTGAATTCTAAATGGCACAAAATGAGGTCAAGTTCTTGTGAAGAATAACAATAAAAATACATAACCCAAACACTTTTCCTTTTGCAGTGAGGTTGAATGACTGACACATGATAGAAATGGGAATAGATTAAAATTTAACAATTAAGAAATTAAGAAATATCAATTAAACTCAGAAAGAGGTATTTTCTGTTCACAGATTCTAACCCTTCAGACACACATCTAACCACTAAGGAGTTTGGGGTAAGGTCTACAAACCCCTGGGGAGAGAAGGGATAAAGTGGATGCCATTAAGGGAAATGCCTCCCCGTACAGAGATGTCAGCCAGTCACGTCTAGTTTAAAAGGTGGGTGGCTCTGAATGTGCTTTTCTAATGGAGAGTGTGTGCGTGTGTGGGAGTGCGTGCGCGTGCGTGTGTGTGCGAGGGAATGTGCGTGGATGTGTATGCAGGGGTGGGTTTGTGTAATGAGGATTAGTGGGCACCTTGAAACTTGACACCAGTTTATGACATAGTGTGGAAGGCAGTGCAGCTGTAAAAATGAATTTTTTAAACTTCAACTTTTTACTTAACTGTTACAACAGTTTAGACTTGCACAGAATATTAATTCATATGTGCATCATTATCCAAAAGAAATTCTTAAGGTATTTTCTCCAACAATGTAACAAAAATATTTCAATTGATGCATTTTTCAGTACGTGTATCACTAACTGTGCATATTTCAATTAAAAATGTGTGCAATATTCTGCTATTGTTGCAAAAATACACACAATTTCACAATTGCAGTGTTTCTGCTAATAACAAATGCAATAACAAATCACATGTGAATAAATATGATAAATCATTAAAAAACATGGCAGGATCTTATGAAGGCAATAGAGCAACAAGCCCTTTAGTCATATTTTGGAGCTGCTATTTATGTGCTGTTTTTGTAAAATTGTATTGGGTAATTTTACAGAAGAGCTATGGATAAACCACTTTCAAATGACAAACTTAACTTTTAATTTAGTGTGCAATGCCATGGAGCATAAATTAGGTTGGAGCACAGACTAATTCACAGGTTTAGAAGTGCCTATTCTGTGATGATACCACTATGGTCAAATACTTGTAGAAAAAAAAAGAAAGCAGCCAGAATGGGGGAGGAATTGGGTTTCCAATTTGGTCACCATTTGAGTTTTCACATTTGTGTATTTCAGTTGATGCTGTGCTGATGGCATACTCAAACCAAAAATTTTCAGCAGGGAGTTTAATAATAATGTTTAAATATTTATCCATTTAAAAATTACACATTTTGTCTCGGTGGTAAACTTCAATGGAATATAGGTTGAAAATGATTTATAAATTTATCATATTCTGTTTTTATTTATGATTTACGTAATGTTCCAACTTACCGTATTTTCCGGAATATTAAGTCGCTCCAGAGTATAAGTCGCACCAGCCATAAAATGAATAATAAAGAAGGAAAAGATATATATAAGTTGCACTGGAGTATAAGTCGCATTTTTGAGGGAAATTTATTTGATAAAATCCAACACCAAGTACAGACATGTCATCTTGAAAGGCAATAAAAATAGAATAGAGGCAACAACAGCCTGAATAATTGTACGGTTTGCTAACGTTACATGACACATGAACAACGAACTGAGAACGTGCCTGGTATGTTAACATAACATAT